>CM031234.1:1027245122-1027306055 GCA_018340775.1 Taxus wallichiana var. yunnanensis | reverse complement strand
TATGACTAAAGGTTTAGTGTTTAGTGTTTAGGTCTTAAGGTTTAAGGTTTAGGGCTAAGGGATTATAGTTTAGGGCTTAGGGTTGAGGGTTGAGTGTTTAGGAATTAGGGTTCATGGATAAAGGTTTAGGGTTTAGGGGTTTACGATTCAACTTTTAATTTTTAATTTTAGATTTTAGGGTTTATGTATCGTGGTTTAAGATTTAGGGCTAAGCGATTACATTTTAGGGCTTAGAGTTTTGGGTTTAGGGCATCGGATTTCACATTTAGGGTTTTAGGGATTAGGATTTATGGTTTATGGTTTAGGGTTTAGGGTTGAATATTTAGGGTTTAGGGTTGAATATTTAGGGTTCATGGTTAAGGGTTTTGTGATTAGTGTTTAGGGTTTAGGGTTTAGGGTTTAGGTCTCGGGGTTTAAGGTTTAGGTCTAAGGGATTATAGTTTAGGGTTTATGGTTTAGGGTTTAGGGTTTATTGTTTAAGGCTCAAGGTTTAGGGTTTATGGGGTTTACGATTCAAGGTTAATTTTTTAGGGTTTAGGATTTAGGGTTTAGGGTTTATTATTCGGGGTTTAGGGTTTAGGGTTTAGTGTTTTTCTTTAGGGTTTATGGCTTAGGGTTTAGGGTTTAGGTCTCAAGGTTTAAGTTTTAGGGCTAAGGTATTACATTTTAAGGCTTAGGGTTTAGGGTTTAGAAATTATAATTTAGGGCTAAAGGTTTAGGGTATATGAGGTTTACGATTGAGGTTTTATTTTAGGGTTTAGGGTTTAAGGTTTAGGGTTTGAAGTTTAGATTTTAGGGTTTAGGGTTTAGTGCTCGGGGTTTAGGGTTTAGGGTTTAGGATTTTGGTCTCGGGGTTTAAGGTTTAGGGCTAAGGGTTATAGTTTATGGCTTAGGGTTTAGGGTTTAGGGTTTAGGGTTTAAGATTTAGGGTTTTGAGTTTAGGGTTTAGGGTTTAGGGTTTAGGTCTTAGGGTTTAAGGTTTAGGGATAAGAGATTATAGTTTAGGCTTTAGGGTTTAGGCATTATGGTTTAGAGTTTTTAGTTTAGAGCTAAAGGTTTAGGGTTTATGGGGTTTACGATTCAATGTTTAGTTTTTAGGGTTTAGGGTTTAGGGTTTTGAGTTTAGGGTTTAGGGTTTTGGATTTATGGTTTATGGTTTATAGTTTAGGGTTTTAATGTTTAGGGCTAAAGGTTTAGGGTTTATGGGGTTTATGATTCAAGGTTTAGTTTTTAAGGTTTAAGGTTTAGGGTTTTTACATTAGGGTTTAGGGTTTACGGTTTAGAGTTTAATATTTATGGTTTTTGGTTTAAGATTTATTGCTAATGGTTTAGGGTTTAGGTTTTAGGCTTTAGGCTTTAGGATTTAGGGTTGAGGGTTTAGGGTTTAGGGTTTAGGTCTCATTGTTTAAGTTTTAGGGCTGATTTATTATAGTTTAGGGCTTATTAGGGTTTAGTTTTTAGAGTTCAGTTTAGGGTTTATTGTTTAGGGCTAAAGGTTTAGGGTTTATGGGGTTTATGATTCAGGTTTAGTTTTTAAGGTTTAGGGTTTAGGGTTTTTACATTAGGGTTTAGGGTTTAGGGTTTTGACTTTAGGGTTTAGGGATTAGGGTTTGGGTTTTAGGTCTCGAGTTTAAGGTTTAGGGTTAAGGGATTACAGTTTAAGGCTTAGGGTTTAGGGTTTAGAATTTATTGTTTAGGGCTAAAGGTTTAGGGTATATGAGGTTTACGATTCAAGGTTTAGTTTTTAGGGTTTATGGTTTATGGTTTAGGTTTTAGGGTTTCAAGTTTAGAGTTTAGGGTTTAGGTTCTAGTGCTCATGGTTTAGGTGTTAGTGATCGGGGTTTACGGTTTAGGGTTTAGGGTTTAGGTCTCACAATTTAAGGTTTAGGGCTAAGGGATTATATTATAGGGCTTAGGGTTTAGGGTTTGGGTTTAGGGTTGAGGGTTTAGGGTTTATGGTATTTAGGATTCAATGTTTAGTTTTTAGGGTTTAGAGTTGGGATTTAGGATTTCAAGTTTAGGGTTTAGGGTTTAGGATTTATGGTTTATTGTTTACGGTTTAGGATTTAATGTTTATGGTTTAGTGTTTAGGATTTAGGATTTAGGATTTAGGTCTCAAGATTTAAGGTTTAGGGCTAAGGGATTATAGTTTAGGGTTTAGGGTTTTGGGTTTATGGTTTCGAGTTTAGGGTTTAGGGTTTAGGATTTATGGTTTATTGTTTATGTTTTAAGGTTTAATATTTAGGGTTTTGGGTATTGGTTTTAGGGTTTAGTGCATAGGATTTACGGTATAGGGTTTAGGTCTCGGGGTTTAAGGTTTATGGCTTAGGGTATATGGTACGGGGTTTAGGGTTTAGTGCTTAGGATTTAGTGTTTAGGACTCAAGGTTTAGGTTTAGGGCTAAGGGATTACAGTTTATGGCTTAAGGTTTATGGTTTAGGGTTTAGGGTTTAGGGCTAAATTTTTAGTGTTTATGGTATTTATAATTCAAGGTTTATTTAGGGGTTAGGGTTTCAATTTTAGTGTTTAGGGTTTAGGATTTATGGTTTATGGTTTAATATTTATGGTTGAGGTTTTAGGGTTTAGGGTTTAGGGTTTAGGGCTAGGGATTTAGGTCTCGGGATTTAAGGTTTAGGGCTAAGGGATTAAAATTTAGGGCTTAGGGTTTAGGGTTTAGGATTTATTTTTATTGTTTAGGTTTTAAGGTTTAATATTTAGGGTTTGGGTATTGTGTTTAGGGTTTAGTGCATTTGTGCATTTAGGTCTCGGGGTTTAAGGTTTTATGGCTTAGGGTATAGGGTACAAAGTTTAGGGTTTAGTGCTTAGGATTCAGTGTTTAAGTCTCAATGTTTAGGTTTAGGGCTAAGGGATTATAGTTTACGGCTTAAGGTTTAGGGTTTAGGGTTCGGGGCTAAAGTTTTAGGGTTTATGGTGTTTATAATTCAAGGTTTAGTTTTTAGGGGTTAGGGTTTCAAGTTTAGTGTTTAGGGTTTAGGATTTATGGTTTATTATTTATGGTTAAGGTTTTAGGGTTTAGGGTTTAGGATTTAGGGCTAAAGGTTTATGGGGTTTACAATTCAAGGTTTAGTTATTAGGTTTTATTGTTTAGGGTTTAGGGTTTTGAGTTTAGAGTTTAGGGTTTAGGATTTAAGGTTTATAGTTCAAGGTTTAGGGTTTAATATTTAGGGTTTAAGGTTTAGGGTTTAGTAATGAGTTTTATTATTTAGGCTTTAAGGTTTAGGGTTTAAGGTCTTGAATTTAGGATTTAGGATTTAGGGTTTTCTGTTTAGGGTTTAGAATTTAAGGTTTAGGGTTTAAATTTTATGTATTAGGTTTTATGATTCATGGTTTAGTTTTTAGATTTTAGGGTTTAGGGTTTAGGGTTTAAGATTTAAGGTTTATGGTTTAAATTTTAGGGTTTAATATTTAGGATTTAGGGTTTAAGGTTTTAGGTTTAGGGCTAAAGGTTTAGGGTTTATGGTGTTTACAATTCAAGGTTTAGTTTTTAGGGTTTAGGGTTTTGTTATCGGGTTTAAGGTTTAGGGCTTAGGGTTTACATTTTAGGGCTTAGGGTTTAGGGTTTAGGGTTTCAAGTATAGGGTTTAGGGTTTATGATTTATGGTTTATGGTTTAGGGTTTAGGGTTTAGGGTTTAATTTTTGGGTTTAAGGTATAGGGTTTAGGGTTTAGGGTATACGGTATAGGGTATAGGGTATAGGGTATAGGTTTTATGGTTTATGACTAAAGGTTTAGTGTTTAGTGTTTAGGTCTTAAGGTTTAAGGTTTAGGGCTAAGGGATTATAGTTTAGGGCTTAGGGTTGAGGGTTGAGTGTTTAGGAATTAGGGTTCATGGATAAAGGTTTAGGGTTTAGGGGTTTATGATTCAACTTTTAATTTTTAATTTTAGATTTTAGGGTTTATGTATCAGGGTTTAAGATTTAGGGCTAAGCGATTACATTTTAGGGCTTAGAGTTTTGGGTTTAGGGCATCGGATTTCACATTTAGGGTTTTAGGGATTAGGATTTATGGTTTATGGTTTAGGGTTTAGGGTTGAATATTTAGGGTTCATGGTTAAGGGTTTTGTGATTAGTGTTTAGGGTTTAGGGTTTAGGGTTTAGGTCTCGGGGTTTAAGGTTTAGGTCTAAGGGATTATAGTTTAGGGTTTATGGTTTAGGGTTTAGGGTTTATTGTTTAAGGCTCAAGGTTTAGGGTTTATGGGGTTTACGATTCAGGTTAATTTTTAGGGTTTAGGATTTAGGGTTTAGGGTTTATTATTCAGGGTTTAGGGTTTAGGGTTTAGTGTTTTTCTTTAGGGTTTATGGCTTAGGGTTTAGGGTTTAGGTCTCAAGGTTTAAGTTTTAGGGCTAAGGTATTACATTTTAAGGCTTAGGGTTTAGGGTTTAGAAATTATAATTTAGGGCTAAAGGTTTAGGGTATATGAGGTTTACGATTCAAGGTTTTATTTTTAGGGTTTAGGGTTTAAGGTTTAGGGTTTGAAGTTTAGATTTTAGGGTTTAGGGTTTAGTGCTCGGGGTTTAGGGTTTAGGGTTTAGGATTTTGGTCTCGGGGTTTAAGGTTTAGGGCTAAGGGGTTATAGTTTATGGCTTAGGGTTTAGGGTTTAGGGTTTAGGGTTTAAGATTTAGGGTTTTGAGTTTAGGGTTTAGGGTTTAGGGTTTAGGTCTTAGGGTTTAAGGTTTAGGGATAAGAGATTATAGTTTAGGCTTTAGGGTTTAGGCATTATGGTTTAGAGTTTTTAGTTTAGAGCTAAAGGTTTAGGGTTTATGGGGTTTATTTCAATGTTTAGTTTTTTTAGGGTTTAGGGTTTAGGGTTTTGAGTTTAGGGTTTAGGGTTTTGGATTTATGGTTTATGGTTTATAGTTTAGGGTTTTAATGTTTAGGGCTAAAGGTTTAGGGTTTATGGGGTTTATGATTCAAGGTTTAGTTTTTAAGGTTTAAGGTTTAGGGTTTTTACATTAGGGATTAGGGTTTAGGGTTTTGACTTTATGGTTTAGGGATTAGGGTCCTGGTTTTAGGTCTCGAGTTTAAGGTTTAGGGTTAAGGGATTACAGGTTTAAGGCTTAGGGTTTATGGTTTAGAATTTATTGTTTAGGGCTAAAGGTTTAGGGTATATGAGGTTTACGATTCAAGGTTTAGTTTTTAGGGTTTATGGTTTATGGTTTAGGTTTTAGGGTTTCAAGTTTAGAGTTTAGGGTTTAGGTTCTAGTGCTCATGGTTTAGGTGTTAGTGATCGGGGTTTACGGTTTAGGGTTTAGGGTTTAGGTCTCACAATTTAAGGTTTAGGGCTAAGGGATTATATTATAGGGCTTAGGGTTTAGGGTTTGGGTTTAGGGTATAGGGTTTAGGGTTTATGGTATTTAGGATTCAATGTTTAGTTTTTAGGGTTTAGAGTTCGTGATTTAGGATTTCAAGTTTAGGGTTTAGGGTTTAGGATTTATGGTTTATTGTTTACGGTTTAGGGTTTAATGTTTATGGTTTAGTGTTTAGGATTCGATTTAGGATTTAGGTCTCAAGATTTAAGGTTTAGGGCTAAGGGATTATAGTTTAGGGTTTAGGGTTTTGGGTTTATGGTTTCGAGTTTAGGGTTTAGGGTTTAGGATTTATGGTTTATTGTTTATGTTTTAAGGTTTAATATTTAGGGTTTTGGGTATTGGTTTTAGGGTTTAGTGCATAGGATTTACTGGTATAGGGTTTAGGTCTCGGGGTTTAAGGTTTATGGCTTAGGGTATATGGTGACGGGGTTTAGGGTTTAGTGCTTAGGATTTAGTGTTTAGGTCTCAAGGTTTAGGTTTAGGGCTAAGGGATTACAGTTTATGGCTTAAGGTTTATGGTTTAGGGTTTAGGGTTTAGGGCTAAATTTTTAGTGTTTATGGTATTTATAATTCAAGGTTTATTTAGGGGTTAGGGTTTCAATTTTAGTGTTTAGGGTTTAGGATTTATGGTTTATGGTTTAATATTTACGGTTAAGGTTTTAGGGTTTAGGGTTTAGGGTTTAGGGCTAGGGATTTAGGTCTCGGGATTTAAGGTTTAGGGCTAAGGGATTAAAATTTAGGGATTAGGGTTTAGGGTTTAGGATTTATTTTTATTGTTTAGGTTTTAAGGTTTAATATTTAGGGTTTTGGGTATTGTGTTTAGGGTTTAGTGCATAGCATTTAGGGTTTAGGGTTTAGGTCTCGGGGTTTAAGGTTTATGGCTTAGGGTATAGGGTACAAGGTTTAGGGTTTAGTGCTTAGGATTTAGTGTTTAGGTCTCAATGTTTAGGTTTAGGGCTAAGGGATTATAGTTTACGGCTTAAGGTTTAGGGTTTAGGGTTCGAGGGGCTAAAGTTTTAGGGTTTATGGTGTTTATAATTCAAGGTTTAGTTTTTAGGGGTTAGGGTTTCAAGTTTAGTGTTTAGGGTTTAGGATTTATGGTTTATTATTTATGGTTAAGGTTTTAGGGTTTAGGGTTTAGGATTTAGGGCTAAAGGTTTATGGGGTTTACAATTCAAGGTTTAGTTATTAGGTTTTATTGTTTAGGGTTTAGGGTTTTGAGTTTAGAGTTTAGGGTTTAGGATTTAAGGTTTATGGTTCAAGGTTTAGGGTTTAATATTTAGGGTTTAGGGTTTAGGGTTTAGTAATGAGTTTTTATTATTTAGGCTTTAAGGTTTAGGGTTTAAGGTCTTGAATTTAGGATTTAGGATTTAGGGTTTACTGTTTAGGGTTTAGAATTTAAGGTTTAGGGTTTAAATTTTATGTATTAGGTTTTATGATTCATGGTTTAGTTTTTAGATTTTAGGGTTTAGGGTTTAGGGTTTAAGATTTAAGGTTTATGGTTTAAATTTTAGGGTTTAATATTTAGGATTTAGGGTTTAAGGTTTTAGGTTTAGGGCTAAAGGTTTAGGGTTTATGGGGTTTACAATTCAAGGTTTAGTTTTTAGGGTTTAGGGTTTAGTTATCGGGGTTTAAGGTTTAGGGCTTAGGGTTTACATTTTAGGGCTTAGGGTTTAGGGTTTAGGGTTTTAAGTATAGGGTTTAGGGTTTATGATTTATGGTTTAGGGTTTAGGGTTTAGGGTTTAATTTTTTGGGTTTAAGGTATAGGGTTTAGGGTTTAGGGTATACGGTATACGGTATAGGGTATAGGGTTTAGGTTTTATGGTTTATGACTAAAGGTTTAGTGTTTAGTGTTTAGGTCTTAAGGTTTAAGGTTTAGGGCTAAGGGATTATAGTTTAGGGCTTAGGGTTGAGGGTTGAGTGTTTAGGAATTAGGGTTCATGGATAAAGGTTTAGGGTTTAGGGGGTTTACGATTCAACTTTTAATTTTTAATTTTAGATTTTAGGGTTTATGTATCGGGGTTTAAGATTTAGGGCTAAGCGATTACATTTTAGGGCTTAGAGTTTTGGGTTTAGGGCATCGGATTTCACATTTAGGGTTTTAGGGATTAGGATTTATGGTTTATGGTTTAGGGTTTAGGTTGGGTTGGAATATTTAGGGTTTAGGGTTGAATATTTAGGGTTCATGGTTAAGGGTTTTGTGATTAGTGTTTAGGGTTTAGGGTTTAGGGTTTAGGTCTCGGGGTTTAAGGTTTAGGTCTAAGGGATTATAGTTTAGGGTTTATGGTTTAGGGTTTAGGGTTTATTGTTTAAGGCTCAAGGTTTAGGGTTTATGGGGTTTACGATTCAAGGTTAATTTTTAGGGTTTAGGATTTAGGGTTTAGGGTTTATTATTCGGGGTTTAGGGTTTAGGGTTTAGTGTTTTTCTTTGGGTTTATGGCTTAGGGTTTAGGTCTCGGGTTTAAGTTTTAGGGCTAAGGTATTACATTTTAAGGCTTAGGGTTTAGGGTTTAGAAATTATAGTTTAGGGCTAAAGGTTTAGGGTATATGGGTTTACGATTCAAGGTTTTATTTTTAGGGTTTAGGGTTTAAGGTTTAGGGTTTGAAGTTTAGATTTTAGGGTTTAGGGTTTAGTGCTCGGGGTTTAGGGTTTAGGGTTTAGGATTTTGGTCTCGGGGTTTAAGGTTTAGGGCTAAGGGGTTATAGTTTATGGCTTAGGGTTTAGGGTTTAGGGTTTAGGGTTTAAGATTTAGGGTTTTGAGTTTAGGGTTTAGGGTTTAGGGTTTAGGTCTTAGGGTTTAAGGTTTAGGGATAAGAGATTATAGTTTAGGCTTTAGGGTTTAGGCATTATGGTTTAGAGTTTTAAGTTTAGAGCTAAAGGTTTAGGGTTTATGGGGTTTACGATTCAATGTTTAGTTTTTAGGGTTTAGGGTTTAGGGTTTTGAGTTTAGGGTTTAGGGTTTGGATTTATGGTTTATGGTTTATAGTTTAGGGTTTTAATGTTTAGGGCTAAAGGTTTAGGGTTTAGTGCTCGGGGTTTAGGATTTAGGGTTTGGGGTTTATTGTTTAGGGTTTATGATTTAGGGCTAAATATTTAGGGTTTTTCATGTTTATGATTGACTTTTTAATTTTTAGGGTTTAGGGTTTAGGGTTTAGAGTTTTGAGTTTAGGGTTTAGGGTTTAGGATTTAAGGTTTATGGTTTAAGTTTTAGGTTTTAATATTTAAGGTTAAGGGTTTATAATTTAGTGCTCGGGGTTTAGGGTTTAGGTCTCATGGTTTGAAGTTTATTGCTAAGGGATTATAGTTTAGGGTTTACGGTTTAGGGTTTAGCATTTAAGGTTTAAACTTTAAGGTTTAGGGTTTAGGGTTTAGGGTTTAGCATTTAGGGTTTATGATTCAGGGTTTAGTTATTAGGTTTTAGGGTTTAGGATTTAGGATTTAGGGTTTAGGGTTTCAAGTTTAGGGTTTAGGGTTTATGATTTATAGTTTATGGTTTACGGTTTAGAGTTGAATATTTACTGAGTTTCGGTTTAAGGTTTAGTGCTAAGGGTTTAGGGTTTAGATTTTATGCTTTAGGCTTTAGGGTTTAGGGTTTAGGTTTTAGGTTTGAGGTTTACGTTTTATGGTTTAGGGTTTAGGGTTCGGGGTTTATGGTTTAGGGCTAAAGCTTTAGGTTCATGGGGTTTACGATTCAAGGTTTAGTTTTAGGGTTTAATGTTTAGGGTTTTGACTTTAGGGTTTAGGGATTAGGGTTTAGGGTTTTGACTTCATGGTTTAGGGATTAGGGTCTGTGGTTTAGGTCTCGGGGTTTAGGGTTTAGGGCTAAGGGATTACAGGTTTAAGGCTTAGGGTTTTGGGTCTAGAATTTATGGTTTAGGGCTAAAGGTTTAGGGTATATGAGGTTTAGGATTCAAGGTTTAGGGTTTACGGTTTAGGGTTTAGGATTTGATTTTAGAGTTTAGGGTTTAGTTTTTAGGGTTTAGGGTTTTGGGTTTAGGATTTAATGTTTAGGTTTATGGTTTAGGGATAAGGATTTACAATTTAGGGTTTAGGATTTAGCACTTAGAGTTTCTTGTTTAGGGTTTATGGCTAAGGGTTTAGGGTTTTGTTTTAGGGATAGGTGTTTATGGTTTAGGCTTTAGGGTTAAATGTTAACGGTTTAGGGTTAAGGGTTTAGGGATTAGGGATAAGAATATAGGATATATGGTATAGGGTTTAATGTTTAGGGTTTAGGGTGTATAAGGTTTCATGGTTTGGGTTTCACGGTTTTAGGGTTTAAGGTTTAGAATTTAGGGTTTAGGGTTTATATTTTAGTTTTAGGGTTTATTCTTTAGGGATAAGAGTTTAGTATTTAGGGTTTAGGATTTAGGATTTATAGTTTATGGTTTAGGGTTTGTGGTTTAGGGTTTAGGGTTTAGGTTTAAGGGTTTAGGGTTTAAGACTAAGGGTTTTGGGTTTATTTTTACACTTTAGGTTTAGTGCTCTTGGTTTACAATTTAGGGATATGGTTTTATTTTTAGGGCTTAGAGTTTAGGGTTTAGGTCTTAGGGTTTAGGTCTCGGGGTTTAAGATTTAAGGTTTCGGACTAATGGATTATGGTTTAGGGCTTATGGTTTAGGGTTTAGGGTTTAGGTTTTAAGTTTTAGGGTTTAGGATTTTGTTTTAGGTTTTAGGGATTAGGGTAAAGGGTTTAGGGCTTAGTGTTTAGGATTTAGGGGTTTACGATTTCAAGTTTAGTTTTAGGGTATAACATTTAGGATTTAGGGATTAGAGTTTAGGATTTATGGTTTAGGGGTTTAGGTTTTATAGGGTTCGGTGTTTAGTGTTTATAGTTTAGAGTTTAGGGTTTAGGGTTTAGGGTTTAGGGCTAGGGGTTTTGGGTTTAGGATTTAGGTTAAAGTGTCTATGATTTAGGGTTGTTGCTCAGGAGCTTAGTGTTTAGGGTTTAGGTTTTAATATTTATTCTATTGGGTTTAGGATTTAATATTTAGTGTTTTGGGTTTTTTCAGGCTAAATGTTTAGGGTTTAGGGTTTAAGGTTGAGGTTAAGGGTTTAGGGGTTTAGGGTTTAATATTTAGTGTTTGCATTTTAGGGTTTAGGGTCTATTGTTTAGTTTTTAGGGTGTTTAGGGTTTAAGGATCGGGGTTTAGGTTTCACCATTTAGAGTTTAAGGATCAGGGTTTAGGGTTTAGGTTTTATGTGTTAGGTTTAGGGTTTAGGGGTTAGGGTTTAGAGTTTAGGGTTTAGGGTTTAGGGATCAGACTTTATGGTTTAGGGATCAGGGTTTAGAGTTTTAGATTTAGGGTTTAGGGATCAAGGTATAACGTTTAGGGTTTAAGGCTAAGGATTTAGGGCTTAGGGTTTATATTTTAGGTTTTAGTGTTTAGGATTTATGGTTTAAGGTTTAGTGTTTAGGGTTTAAGGCTAAGTGTTTAGATTTTAGTGTTTAGGGTTTAGTGTTTAGGATTTAGGGATCATGATTTGGGATTTAGGGTTTAGGGTTTAGTTTTTAGGGTTTTGGATTTAGGGATTAAGGTTAAGGTTTTATGGTATAGGGTTTAGGGTTTAGGGTTTATGGTTTAGGGAAAGGGGTTTAGGGGTTAGGGGTTTAAGGTTTATGGTTTGGGGTTTAGGGCTCAAGATTTAGGGTTTTGGGTTTAGGGTTTAGGATTTAGGTTTTAGGGTTTTAGGTTTTAGCGTTTAGGGTTTAATATATAGGGTTTAAGGTTTAATATTTAGTGTTTAGGGTTTACGGTTTATGGTTTACTTCTCATGTTTTGTGTTTTATGTTTTTCTTTTTAGGGTTCATGGTTTAGGTTTAGGGTTAAGGGTTTAGTGGGTTTACGGTTTAGGTTTTAGATTTTAGGATTTACAGGTTTAGGGTTTAGTGTTGAGGGTTTAGGGTTTAAAGCTTAGATTTTATTTTTAGTGTTTAGGGTTTGGTGTTTAGTGTTTAGTGTTTAGCATTTAGGGCTAAAAATTTAAGGTTTGGATTTTAGGGTTTAGTGTTTACGGGTTTGGATTTAGGGTTTAGGGCTTAGTGTTTAGGGTTTAAGGTTTAGGTTTTAGGGTTTAGGAGTTTAGGATTTAGGGTTTAGTGTTTAGGATTTAGGTTTTAGGGATTACGGTTTAGATTTTAGGGTTTAGAATTTATGATTTAGGGCTAAAAGTTTAGATTTTATGGGGTTTACGTTTTAGGGTTTAGTATTTAGGGTTTAGGTTTTAGGATTTAGGGTTTATTGTTTAGGGTTTAGGGTTTAGGTTTTAGTATTTAAGGTTTAGGGTTTAGGGTTTAGGGTTAAGGGTTTAGTGTTTATAGTTTAGGTTTTAGGATAAGGATTTATGATTTAGGGTTTATAATTTATGATTTAGGGTTTAGGATTTAGCACTTAGAGTTTATTGTTAAGGGTTTATTTCTAAAGGTTTAGGGTTTAGGGTTAAACGTTAAGGGTTTAGGGTTTAGGGATAAAAATATAGGATATACGGTATATGTTTAGTGTTTCACGCCTTGTTTCAGAGTTTATAGTTTGAGGTTTAGAGTTTAGGGTTTAGGGTTTAGGATTTAGGATTTATGGTTTAGGGTTTTGGTTTTGGGTTAAGGGTTTAGGATTTAGAGTTTAGGGCTAAGGGTTTTAGGTTTATTATTTATGGTTTAATGTTTAGTGCTTTAGGGTTTACAATTTAGGGATATGGGTTTATTTTTTAGGGCTTAGGGTTTAGGATTTAGTTCTTAAGGTTTAGGTCTCGGGGTTTTGGATTTAAGGTTTAAGGCTAATGGATTATGGTTTAGGGCTTATGGTTTAGGTTTTGGGGTTAAGGTTTTAAGTCTTAGGGTTTAGGATTTAGTTTTTAAGGTCTTTATTTTATGTTTTAGGGATAATGGTATAGTGCTTAGGGTTTAGGGCTCATGTTTTAGGGTTTACTGGTTTATGATTTAATGTTTAGTGTTTATGGTTTAGCATTTAGGATTTAGGGCTTAGATTTTAGGGTTTAGGGTTTAGGGATAGGGGTTTAGAGTTTAGAATTTAGGTTAAAGGGTCTATGGTTTAGGTTTTAGTGCTTAGAGCTCACCATTTAGGGATTAGAGTTTAATATTTATTCTTTAGGGTTAGGGTTTAATATTTACCGTTTTGGGTTTGGGCTCGAGGTTTAAGGTTTAGGTTTAGGTTTTAAGGTTTAGGGTTATGGGTTTAGCGTGTTTTGAGTTTTAGTTTTACTTTGTTTAGGATTTATGTTTTATGGTTTAGTGTTTAGGTTTTAGGGCTCACTATTTAGGGTTTAGGGTTTAGGGATTAGTTTTAGGGTTTTTTTTTTTAGGATTTAGGGCTCATGACTTAGGGTTTAGGGTTTAATATTTAGTGTTTGGGTTTTAGGGTTTAGGGTTTATTTTTTATTGCATTTAGGGTTTAAAGATCAAGGTTTTGGTTTCACCATTTATAGTTTAAGGTTTATGGTTTAGGGTTTAGGTGTTGTGTGTTATAGAGTTTAGGGTTTAGGGTTTAGGGATCAAACTTTATGGTTTAGGGATCATGGTTTAGAGTTTTGGATTTAGGGTTTAGGGATAAGAACTTATGGTTTAGGGATCATGATTTAGAGTTTTTATTTAGGGTTTAGGGATCAGTGTATAGCATTTAGGGTTTAGGATTTAGGGTTTATGGTTTATGGTTTAGAGATAATAATGTAGGGTTTACGGTTTAGGTGGTTTATAATTTACAGTTTAGTGTTTAGGGTTTACATTTATGATTTAAGGCTTAGAGTTTAGGGTTTAGGGTTTAGGGGATTCAAATTTTTGAGGTTCAAGGTTTAGTGTTTAGGGTTTAGATTTTAGGGCTAAGGGTCTATAGTTTAGGGTTTAGTGCTTAGAGCTCCACATTTAGAGTTTAGGGTTTAATATTTATTTTTAGGGTTTAGGGTTTAATAATTAGTGTTTAGGATTTAGGATTTAGGGTTTAGGGCTGAAAGTTTAGGTTTTTAGGGTTTAAGGCTGAGGGTTTAGGGTTTAGGGGTTTATAGTTTAGGTTTTATTGTTTAGGATTTATGTTTTAGGGTTTAGTGTTTAGGGCTTATGGCTAAGGGTTTATAGTTTAGTGTTTGGGATTTAGGGCTCATGATTTCAGGTTTATGGTTTAGGGATAAGGGTATAGGGTTTAGTGTTTAGGGTTTAGGGTTTTATGGTTTAGGGTTTAGGGTTTAGTGTTTAGGGTTTCAGATTTAGGGAGTAAGGTTAAGATTTTATGGTATAGGGTTTATGATTTAGGGTTTAGGTCATAGGGGTTAGGGTTTAGAGTTTAGGGCTCAAGATTTAGGGTTTTGGGTTTAGGGTTGAACATTTAGGGTTTCAGGTTTAGGGTTTAGGTTTTAATATCTAGGGTTTAGGGTTTAATATTTAGTGTTTGGGATTTAGGGTTTAGGTCTTACTTCTGGTTTAGTTGTTAGTGTTTAAGGTTTAGGGTTTATGGCTGAGGATTTAGGGTTAAAGGTTTAGTGGGTTTATGGTTTAGTGTTTAGGTTTTAGGGTTTAGGGCCTAGGGTTTAGTGTTTATTGTTTAGGGTTTAGGGTTTATTTTTTAGGGGTTAGGATTTAATTTTTGGATTTAAGTCTTAGGATTTATGGTTAAGGGTTTAGGGTTTAGGGGGTTTAGTTGTTAGGGTTTAGGGTTTAGGGTATAGAGGTGAGGGCTCATGCGTTTAGGGATTATTATTTAGGAATAAAGATTTAGGGTTTAGGGATTAAATTTTATGGTTTAGGGATCACGGTTTAGGGTTTAGGGATCAAGGTATAACATTTAGTTTTTAGGGTTTATGGTTTATTGTTTAGAGATAATAATTTAAGGTTTAGGGTTTAGGGGTTTATTATTTACAAATTAGTGTTTAGGGTTTAACATTTAGGATTTAGGGATTAGAGTTTAGGGTTTAGTTTTTAGGGTTTAGAGGGTTTAGGTTTTATAGGGTTTATGGTTTAGTGTTTAGGTTTTAAAGTTTAGGGTTAAGGGTTTAGGGCTCAAATTTTTGGTTTTAGGTTTTAAGAATGAGGATTTATGGTTTAGGGGTTTATGTTAAGATAAAATATTATCCTAATTAATTTTGCATTGCATATTAATAATATTATTTATTGTTTTATGGTTATATTTGTTTATAACCATCCTTTTGTTTGTATTTGAATATTATGGGAGCTGTTATATTGTTTTAACAATATATTTGTTTTTATTTAATTATTGCTTCCCGGATGTTATTGGAAGCTTGTGTATTTTGGAATTTGGTTACACCTGTGTAACTTAGTTTCCTATTTGTATTTGGCTATGCAATATCTATAAATATTGCAGCCCATTCATTATAATGCTTTGGTTGATTAAGATTAATAAAACTAATCGGGATTACGCCACTTTTTCTCAATCAACAATCTACAGCGTAGATTTTAGTGTTTAGGATTTATGGTTTAGGGTTTAATGTTTAGAGTTTAAGGCTTAGGGTTTATAGTTTAGTGTTTATAGTTTAGTGTTTAGTATTTTGGGCTCATGATTTAGGGTATAGGGTTTAGCGATAAGGGGGTTTATGGTTTAGTGTTTAGGGTTTAGGGTTTAGTATTTAGGGTTTATGATTTAGGGATTAAGGTTAAGGTTTTATGGTATAGGGTTTAAGGCATAGGGTTTAGGGGTTAGGGTTTAAGGTTTAGGGTTTAGGGTTTAGGGCTCAAGATTTAGGGTTTGGGTTTAGGGTTTAAGGTTTATGGTTTCAGATTTAGGGTTTAGAGTTTTAGGTTTAGTGTTTAGTGTTTAATATGTAGGGTTTAGGGTTTAATATTTAGTTTTGAGGGTTTAGGGTTTATGGCTTACTTCTCAATGTTTAGTATTTAGTGTTTAAGGTTTAGGGTTTAGGCTTAAGGGTTTAGTGGGTTTACGGTTTATGTTTTAATGTTTAGGATTTACGAGTTTAGGGTTTAGTGTTTATGATTTAAGGCTCATAATTTAGCATTTAGGGTTTAGGGTTTAGTGTTTATGGGTTAGGATTTAAGGTTTAGGGCTCGGGGTTTAGGCTTTAGGGTTTACAATTTAGGGTTTAGGATTTAGGTTTTAGGGTTTAGGGTTTACGATTTAGGGCTAAAGGTTTAGGGTTTATTGGGTTTATGATTTGGGGTTTAGTTTTAGGGTTTAGGATTTAGGATTTAGGGTTTAGTGTTTAGGGTTTAGATCTTAGGGTTTAGCATTTAATATTTAAGGTTTAGGGTTTAGGGTTAAGGGTTTAGGGATAAGGGTTTAGGGTTTAGGATTTAGGGTTTAGGGATAAGGATTTATGATTTAGGGTTTAGAATTTATGATTTAGGGTTTAGGATTTAGCGCTAGAGTTTAGGTTTAGGTTTTATGGCTAAGGGTTTATGGTTTATGGTTTTTCTAGGAATAGGTGTTTAGGGTTTAGGTTTTAGGGTTAAAGGTTAAGGGTTAAGGTATAAGAATATTGTATATATGGTATAGAGTTTAATGTTTAGGGTTTAGGGTTTTTAAGGTTTCACGGTTTATGATTTAATGCTTAGGGATTAGGGTTTATATTTTAGTATTTAGGGTTTAGTCTTTAGGGATAAGGGTTTAGGGTTTAGGGTTTAGGATTTAGGATTTATAGTTTATGATTTTGGGTTTGGGGTTTAGGGTTTATAGTTAGGGTTAAGGTTAAGGGTTTAGGGTAAGGGTTTTGGGTTTATTATTTACGGTTTAGGTTTAGGGCTTAGGTTTTATAGTTTAGGGATATGGGTTTATTTTTTAGGGCTTAGGGTTTAGGTCTCGGGGTTTAGGATTTAAGGTTTAGGGCTAATGGATTATGGTTTAGGGTTTGGGGTTTATGTTTTAAGGCTTAGGGTTTAGGCTTTAGTTTTTAAGATTTTTGTTTTAGGTTTTAGGGATTAGTGTATAAGGTTTATGGTTTATGGCTCAAGGTTTATGGTTTAGGGGTTTACGATTTAAATTTTAGTATTTATGGTTTATAATTTAGGATTTAGGGTTTAGAGTTTAGGATTTAGGGTTTAGGGTTTAGGGTGTTCGGGTTTTACAAGGTTTATTTAGGGTTTAGAGTTTAGGGTTTAGGACTAGGGGATTAGGGTTTAGAATTTAGGTCAAAGGGTCTACGGGTTAGGGTTTTATGCTCGGGCTTTAATTTTATGGTTTAGGGTTTAATATTTATTGTTTTGGTTTTGGGGCTCAAGGTTTAGGGTTTGAGGTTGAGGTTAAGGGTTTAGGAGGTTTACGTTTAGGTTTTTAATGTTTAGAATTTATGGTTTATGGTTTAGTGTTTATGGTTTAGGGATCAATGTTTAGTGTTTAGTTTTAGGGTTTATTTTTAGGGTTTACTGTTTAGGATTTAGGGCTCATTATTTAGGGTTTAGGGTTTAGGGATAAGGGTTTAGGGTTTAGGGTATAATATTTAGTGTTTTGGTTTTAGGGTTTAGGGTTTACTTTCAAGGTTTAGGGTTCATGGATGAGGGTTTATATTTTATTGGGTTTATGGTTAATGTTTTAGTTTTTAGGATTTAGAGTTTAGGTTTTAGTGTTTAGGGTTTAGGGCCTAGGGTTTAGTGTTTAGTGTTTAGGGTTTAGGTTTTTTGGGTTTAGGGTTTAGGGTTTAGGGTTTAGGGTTGAGGGTTGTAGGATTTAGAGTTTAGGTTTTAGGGTTTAGCGTTTAAGGTTTAGGTCTTAGGGTTTAAGGTTTAGGGTTAAGGGATTATATTTTAGGGCTTAGTATTAAGGATTTAGGTTTTATGTTTTAAGGTTTATGGTCTAGTGTTTATGGTTTAGGTCTAAAGGTTTAGGGTTTTGGGTTTGTGGGGTTTATGATTTAGGGTTTAGTTTTTAGGGTTTATGGTTTAGAGTTTAGTGTTTAGGGTTTAGGCCTTAGGGTTTATTGTTTAGGGTTTAGGGTTTATGATTTAGGGTTTAGGGATAAGGATTTATGACTTAGTGTTAAATATTTAGTGGTTAGAGTTTTGTTTAGGGTTTATTCCTAAGGATTTCAAGTTTAGGGATAGGTGTTTAGGGTTTAATGTTTAGGGATAGGTTTTTTTAGGGTTTAGGTTTATTGTTTAGGATTTAGGGCTCATGATTTAGGGTTTAATGTTTAGGGATAAGGGTTTAGGGTTTAGGGTTTAGTGTTTAGGGTGTTCGGGGTTTAACGATCGGGGTTTAGGTTTACTTTATGTTTATAGTTTTTGGTTTAGGTTTTATTTGTTAGAGTTTAGGGTTTAGGGCTTAGGATTTAGGGTTTAGGGTTTGGGGATCAGGGAATTTATGGTTTAGGGATCAAGGTGTAGCATTTAGGGTTTAGGATTTATGGTTTATGGTTTAGAGATAATAATTTAGGGTTTATGGTTTACGGGGTTTACAATTTACGGTTTAGTGTTTAGTGTTTAACATTTAGGATTTAGGGCTTAGAGTTTAGGGTTTAGGGTTTAGGGGTTTATGTTTTATGGGGTTCGGGGTTTAGTGTTTAGGGTTTAGATTTGAGGGTTTAGGTTTTAGGGCTAGAGGTTTAGGGTTTAGAGTTTAGGGCTAAGGGTCTACAGTTTTGGGTTTAGTGCTTAGAGCTCAACATTTAGGGTTTAGGGTTTAGGGTTTACGATTTATTGTTTAGGGTTTAGGGTTTAATATTTAGTGTTTGGGGTTTAGTGTTTAGTGTTTAGGGCTCAAAGTTTAGGTTTTTGGGTTTAAGGCTCGTGGTTTATAGTTTATATTTTAGGATTTATGGCTCATTATTTTGGGTTTATGGTTTCGGGATAAGGGTTTAGGGTTTAGTGTTTAGGGGATTAGTGTTTAGTGTTTAGGGTTTAGGGTTTAAGGCTAAAATTTTATGGTATAGGGTTTAGGATTTAGGGTTTAGGGTATAAGGTTTAGGAGTTAGGGTTTAAGGTTTAGGGTTAAGGATTTAGGGCTCATTATTTAGGGTTTAGGGTTTAGGTTTTAAGGTTTCAGGTTTAGGATTTAGGGTTTAGGGTTTAACATTTAGTGTTTGGGGTTTATGGTTTAGGGCTTTCTTCTCAAGGTTTAATGTTTAGTGTTTAAGGTTTAGGGTTTAAGGGCGAGGGTTTACGGTTAAGGGTTTAGTGGGTTTATGGTTTAGGTTTTAGTGTTTAAGATTTACGAGTTTAGTGGTTAGTGTTTAGGGTTTAGGGTTTAGGGCTTATGGTTTAGTGTTTAGTGTTTAGGATTTAGGGCTCACAATTAAGGTTTTAGGGTTTAGGGTTTAGTGTTCGAGGGCTCGGGGTTTAGGGTTTAGGGCTTAGGGTTTAGGGTTTAGTTTTTAGTGTTTAGGGTTTAGGGTTTAGGTCTCGGGGTTTAAGGTTTATGGCTAATGGATGATAGTTTAGGGCTTATGGTTTAGGGTTTATGGTTCGGGGCTAGAGGTTTAGGGTTTATGGGGTTTATGGTTTAAGGATTAGTTTTAAGGGTTTAGGGTTTAGTGTTTAGGGTTTAGTGTTTAGGGTTTAGGGTTTAGGGTTTAGGTTCAGGGTTTAGGGTTTAGGATTCAAGGTTTAGGTTTTAGGGTTTAGGGTTAAGGGTTTTAGGGTTTAGGAATAAGTATTTACAATTTAGGGTTTACAATTTATGATTTAGCATTTAGGATTTAGCACTTAGAGTTTTGTGTTTAGGGTTTATGGCTCGGGGTTTAGAGTTTTTTTTAGTTGGTGATAGGTGTTTAGGGTTTAGGGTTTAGGGTTGAAGGTTAGGGTAGGGGTTAATGGTTAATTCTTTAGGGTTTAGGGATAAGAATATAGGGTTTAGAGTGTACTTCTCATGGCTTAAGGGTTTAGGGTTTTAGGGTTTAGAGTGTACTTCATGGTTTAGGGTTCATGGATGAGGATTTATTGTTTAGGGGGTTTACGGTTTAGGCTTTAGGTTTTAGGATTTACAATTTAGGGTTTAGTGTTTAGGATTTAGGGTTTAGGACCTAGGGTTTAGGGTTTAGTGTTTAGGTTTTATTGTTTAGGGTTTAGGGTTAAGGGTTTAGGTTTTTGGTTTTAGGGTTTAGGGTTTAGGATTGAGTTTTAAGGATTTTATGGTTTAGGGTTTAGGGTTTAGGTCTTAGGATTTAAGTTTTATGGCTAAGGGATTAAAGTTTAGTGCTTAGTGTTTAGGATTTAAGGTTTATGGTTTATGGTTTATGGTTTAGAGGTAAAGGTTTACGGTTTACGGTTTATGGGGTTTACAATTTAGGGTTTAGTTTTTAGGGTTTAGGGTTTAGTGTTTAGGGTTTAGGGTTTAGGGTTTAGGGTTTATGATTTATGGTTTAGGGTTTAGGGTATAGGGATAAGGATTTACATTTTGGGGTTTAGGATTTAGTGCTTAGAGTTTCTTGTTTAGGGTTTATTGCTAAGTGTTTAAGGTTTATTGTTTTTGTTTAGGTATAGGTATTTAGGTTTTAGGGTTTAGGGTTAATGGTTATGCTTTAAGGATTTAAGGTTTTGGATATGAATATAAGATATAGGGTATAATGTTTAATGTTGAGTGTTTAGGGTGTTTAGGGTGTTTACGGTTTAAGGTTTAGGGTTGAGAGTTTATAGATTATTTTTTAGTGTTTAGTTTTTAGGGATAAGGGTTTATGGTTTAGGGTTTAGGATTTGGGATTTAGAGGGTTTAGGGTTTAGGGTGTACTATTTATGGTTTAGAGTTTAGGGATCAAGGTTTATAGTTTAGGGCTATGGGTTTATTGTTTAGGACTTAGGGTTTAGGGTTTAGGGTTTAGGTTTAGTGTTTAGGGTTTAGGGTTTAAGGCTAAGGGTTTAAGGTTTAACAGGTTTATAGTTTAGGTTTTAGTGTTTGTGGTTTTTATTTAGTGTTTAGGGTTTAGGGCTTAGGGTTTAGGGTTTAGTTTAGAGTTTAGGGTTTAGGGTTTAGAGTTTAGTGTTTAGGGTTTAGGAGTTAGGGATTAAGGTTAAGGTTTTACATTATAGGGTTTAGGGTTTAGGGCATATGGTTTAGGGGTTAGGGTTTAGGGATCGGGGTTTTGGGTTTAGGTTTTAGGTTTGGTGTTTATGGTTTAAGGTTTACGGTTTAGGGTTTAGGGTTTATGGTTTAATGTTTAGTGTTTAATATTTAGGGTTTATGGTTTAATATTTAGTTTTTTGGGGTTTATGGTTTATGGTTTACTTCTCAAGGTTTAGGGTTTAGAGTTTAACATTTACAATTCATGGCCGAGGGTTTAGGGTTTAGGTTTTAATGTTTAGGATTTAGGATTTTAGGATTTACGGTTTACGGTTTAGAGTTTAGGGTTTAGGGATCAGACTTTATGGTTTAGGGATCAGGGTTTAGGGTTTTAGATTTAGGGTTTAGGGATCAGGGTATAGCATTTAGGGTTTAGGGTTTAGGATTTAGGGTTTATGGTTTATGGTTTAGAGATAAGAATTTAGGGTTTAGGGTTTAGGGGGTTTACGATTTACAATTTAGTGTTTAGGGTTTAACATTTAGGATTTAAGGCTTAAAGTTTAGGGTTTAGTGTTTAGTGTTTATAGGGTTCATTTTTATGGGGTTCGAGGTTTATTGTTTAGTTTTAAAGTTTAGGTTTAGGGTTTAGGGCTTTGGGGTTTAGGGTTTAGAGTTTAGGGCTAAGGCTCTATAATTTAGGGTTTAGTGCTTAGAGCTCGTATTTAGGGTTTAGGGTTTAAGATTTATTTTTTAGGCTTTATGATTTAATATTTAGTGTTTGGGGTTTAGGATTTAGGGTTTAGGTCTCAAATTTTAGGTTTTAGGGTTTAAGGCTGAGGGTTTAGGGTTTAGGGGTTTATGTTAGGATAAAATATTATCCTAATTAATTTTGCATTACATATTAATAATATTATTTATTATTTTATGGATATATTTGTTTATAAGCATCCTTTTGTTTGTATTTAAATACTAAGGGAGTTGTTATATTGTTTTAACAATATATACTGTTTTTATTTAATTTTGCTTCCTGGATGTTATTGGAAGCTTGTGTATTTTGGAATTTGGTTACACCTATCTAACTTAGTTTCCTATTTTTATTTGGTTGTTTAATATCTATAAATATTACAGCCCATTCATTTTAATGTTGGTTGATTAAGATTAATAAAATTAATCGTAAGCCGCCACTTAGTTTTCTCAATCAGGATTTAGGTTTAGATTTTAGTGTTTAAAGTTTAAATTTATGGTTTAGTGTTTATTGTTTAGAGTTTAAGGATCAGGGTTTATAGTTTAGTGTTTAGGGTTTAGTGTTTAGGATTTTGGGCTCATGATTTGGGATATAGGGTTTAGCGATAAGGGTTTATGGTTTAGTGTTTAGGGTTTAGGGTTTAGTATTTAGGGTTTCTGATTTAGGGATTAAGGTTAAGTTTTTATGGTATAGGGTTTAGGGTTTAGGGTTTAGTGCATAGGGTTTAGGGGTTAGGGTTTAAGGTCTAGGGTTCAGGTTTAGGGGATCAAGATTTAGGGTTTTGGGTTTAGGGTTTAAGGTTTATGGTTTAGGATTTAGGGTTTAGATTTTTAGGTTTAGCATTTAGTGTTTAATATGTAGGGTTTAGGGTTTAATATTAAGTGTTTGGGGTTTAGGGTTTATGGCTTACTTCTCAATGTTTAGTATTTAGTGTTTAAGGTTTAGGGTTCATGGTTGAGGGTTTAGGCTTAGGGTTTATTGGGTTTACGGTTTATGTTTTAGTGTTTAGGATTTATAGTTTAGGGTTTAGTATTTAGTGTTTAGGGATTAGGGTTTAGTGTTGATTGTTTAGGGTTTAGTGTTTATGATTTAGGGCTCATAATTTAGGGTTTAGGGTTTAGGGTTTAGGATTTAGGTTTTAGGTTTTAGGGTTTAGGGCTAAAGGTTTAGGGTTTTGGGGTTTATAATTTAGGGTTCAGTTTTTAGGGTTTAGGGTTTAGGATTTAGGGTTTAGTGTTTAGGGTTTAGGGCTTAGGGTTTAGCGTTTAGGATTTAAGGTTTATGGTTTAGGGATAAGGCTTTAGGGTTTATGATTTAGGGTTTAGGGATAAGGATTTACGATTTAGGGTTTAGAATTTATGATTTATGGTATAGGATTTAGTGCTTAGAGTTTCTTGTTTAGGGTTTATGGCTAAGGGTTTAGGGTTTATTGTTTTTCTTTTAGGGATAGGTGTTTAGGGTTTAGATTTTAGGGTTGAAGGTTAAGTGTTAAGGGTTTAGGGATAAGAATATAGGATATATGGTATAGGGTCTAATGTTTAGCATTGAGGGTGTTCAGGGTTTCACGATTTGGGATTCATGGTTTACGATTTAAGGTTTAGGGTTTAGGGTTTATATTTTACTATTTAGGGTTTAGTGTTTAGGGATAAGGGTTTAAGGGTTAGGATTTAGGATTTAGGATTTATGGTTTAGGGTTTCGGGTTTGGGGTTTAAAGTTAAGGGTTTAGGATTTAGGGTTTAGGGCTAAGGTTTTGGGTTTATTGTTTACGGTTTAGGGTTTAGGGCTTAGGGTTTCCGTTTAGGTATATGGGTTTATTTTTAGGGTTTAGGGTTTAGGGTTTAGGGCTTAGGGTTTAGTTCTTAAGGTTTAGAAGTTAAGGTTTAGGGCTAATGGATTATGGTTTAGGGTTTGGGGTTATTTTTTTTAAGGCTTAGGGTTTAGGCTTTAGTTTTTAAGGTTTTTTATTTTAGGTTTTAGGGATTAGTGTATAGGGTTTAGGGTTTAGGGCTCAAGGTTTATAGTTTAGGGGTTTATGATTTAAATTTTAGTGTTTAGGGTTTATAATTTAGGGTTTAGGGTTTAGAGTTTAGGATTTATGGTTTAGGGTTTAGGGTTTATGGTTTACGGGGTTTAGGTTTTTCAAGGTTCAAGGTTTAGTGTTTTTAGGGTTTTGGGTTTAGGTTTAGGGGATTAGGGTTAAGAATTTAGGTCGAAGGGTCTATGGTTTAGGATTTAGTGCTCAGAGCTCAACATTTATGTTTTAGGGTTTAATATTTAGTGTTTTGGGTTTAGGGCTCAAGGTTTAGGGTTTAAGGCTAAGGGTTAAGGGTTTAGGGGTTTACATTTAGGTTTTAGTGTTTAGGATTTATGGTTTATGGTTTAGGGATCATTGTTTAAGGTTTAGTGTTTAGCGTTTAGTTTTTAGGGTTTAGTGTTTAGGATTTAGGGCTCATGATTTAGGGTTTAGGGTTTAGGGTTTAGGGTTTAGTGTTTAGGTGTTTAGGTTTTATGGTTTAGGTTTACTTCTCAGGGTTTAGGGTTCATGGATGAGGGTTTAGAGTTTAGTGGTTTTATGGTTTATGTTTTAGTGTTTAGGATTTAGATTTTAGGGTTTAGTGGTTTAGGGTTTAGGGTTTAGGGCCTAGGGTTTAGTGTTTAGTGTTTAGGGTTTAGTTTTTAGGGTTTAGGGTTAAGGGTTTAGGTTTTAGGGTTTAGGGTTTAGGGTTGAGGTTTTAGGATTTAGGGTTTAGGTTTTAGGGTTTAGTGTTTAAGGTTTAGGTCTCGGGTTTAAGGTTTATGGCTAAGGGATTATATTTTAAGGCTTAGTATTTAGGATTTAGGGTTTAGGGTTTAGGGTTTATGGTTTACGGCTAAAGGTTTAGGGTTTAGGTTTTGTAGGGTTTATGATTTAGTGTTTAGTTTTTAGGGTTTAGGGTTTAGAGTTTAGTATTTAGGGTTTAGGGCTTAGGGTTTATGGTTTAGGTTTTATTGTTTAGGGTTGAGGTTTTACAGGGTTTACGGTTTAGGGTTTAGGATTTAGGGATAAGGATTTATGATTTAGGGTTAAATATTTAGTGCTTAGATTTTCTTGTTTCGGGTTTATTGCTAGGGATAGGTTTTTTTAGGGTTTAAGGTTTTAAGGTTTAGTGTTTAGGATTTAGGGCTCATGATTTAGGGTTTAGGGTTTAATATTTAGTGTTTGGGTTTTAGGGTTTAGGGTTTAGGGTTTATTGTTTAGGGTGTTTAGGGTCTACGGATCGGGTTTAGGGTTTCACTATTTAAAGTTTAATGTTTAACATTTAGGGTTTAGGTTTTATGTGTTAGAGTTTAGCGGGGTTTACGGTTTAGGATTTAGGGTTTATGGTTTAGGGATCAAACTTTATGGTTTAGGGATTAGGGTTTCAGGTTTTGGATTTAGGGTTCGAGGTATCGGGGTATAGAGTTTAGGGTTTAGAGTTTAGGGTTTAGGGTTTAGGGTTTATGGTTTATGGTTTAGAGATAATAATTTAGGGTTTATAGTTTAGGGGGTTTACGATTTACAGGTTTAGTGTTTAGAGTTTAAGATTTATGATTTAGGGCTTAGAGTTTAGGGTTTAGGGTTTACAGGTTTAGGGGTTCGGTTTTAGGTTTCGGGGTTTAGTATTTAGGGTTTAGAGTCTAGGGTTTATGTTTTAGGGCTAGGGGTTTAGGGTTTAGAGTTTAGGGCTAAGGGTCTATAGTTTTGGGTTTAGTGCTCAGAGCTCAAAATTTAGGGTTTAGGGTATACAATTTATTTTTTAGGGTTTAGGGTTTAATATTTAGTGTTTGGGGTTTAGGGTTTAGCGTTTAGGGCTCAAAGTTTAGGTTTTGGGTTTAAGGGTAAGGGTTTAGGGTTTAGGGGTTTACAATTTAGGTTTTATTGTTTAGGTTTTAATTTTTAGGGTTTAAGGCTCGGGTTTAGAGTTTAGTTTTTAGGTTTAGGATTTAGGGCTCATTATTTTGGGTTTAGGGTTTAGGGATGAGGGTTTAGGGTTTAGTTTTTAGGGGATTAGTGTTTAGTGTTTAGGGTTTAGTGTTTAGGGTATTAAATTTATTGATTAAGGCTAAGATTTTATGGTATAGGGTTTAAAATTTAGGGTTTAGGGCATAGGATTTAGGGGTTTAGGGTTTAGGGTTTAGGGTTTCAAGATTTAGGGCTCATTATTTAGGGTTTTTGGTTTAGGTTTTAAGGTTTAGGGTTTATGATTTAGGGTTTAGGGTTTAACACTTAGTGTTTTGGGTTTATGGTTTAGGGATTTCTTCTCAAGGTTTAGTGTTTAGTGTTTAAGGTTTAGTGTTCATGCCCAGGGTTTAGGGTTTAAGGTTTAGTGGGTTTATGGTTTAGGTTTTAGTTTTTAGGATTTACGGAGTTTAGTGTTTAGTGTTTAGTGTTTAGGGTTTAGTGTTTAGGGTTTAGTGTTTAGGATTTAGGGCTCATAATTTAGGGTTTAGGGTTTAGGGTTTAGTGTTTAGGGGTTAGGATTTAGGTTTAGGGCTCGGGTTTAGCGTTTAGTTTTTATGGTTTAGGGTTTAGGGTTTAGGTCTCGGGGTTTAAGTTTTATGGCTAAGGGATTATAATTTAGGGCCTATGGTTTAGGGTTTAGGGTTTATGGTTTAGGGCTAAAGGTTTAGAGTTTATGGGGTTTATGGTTTAGGGTTTAGTTTTTAGGGTTTAGGGTTTAGGATTTATGGTTTAGTGTTTAGGGTTTAGTGTTTAGGGTTTAGTATTTAGGGTTTAGGGTTCAAGGTTTAGGGTTTAGGATTTAAGGTTTAGGTTTTAGGGTTGAGGGTTTAGGGTTTAGGGTTTAGGAATATGGATTTATAATCTAGGGTTTAGAATTTATGATTTAGGGTTTAGGATTTAGCACTTAGGGTTTCATGTTTGGGGTTTATGACTAAGGGTTTGGAGTTTATTTTTTGTTTTAGGGATAGATGTTTAGGGTTTAGGTTTAGGGTTGAAGGTTAAGGGTTAATGGCTAAGGCTTTAGGATTTACGGATAAGAATATAGGATATATGGTATAGGGATTTATTTTTAGGGTTTAGGGTGTTTAGGGTTTAAGAATTAGGGTTTGGGTTTCATGGTTTACGGTTTAAGATTTAGGGTTTAGGGTTTAGTGTTTAGGGTATATATTTTAATATTTAGGTTTTAATATTTAGGGATAATGGTTTAGGGTTTAGGGTTTCAGGGATTTAGGGTTTAGGGTTTAGGGTTTAGGATTTGGGGTTTAGGGTTTAGGTTTTAGGTTTTAGGGTTTAGGGTTTAGAGTTTACGGGTTTAGGGTGGAGGATTTAGGGCTCGGGGTTTACAATTTAGGGATATGGGATTATTTTTAGGGCTTAGGTATTTAGGGTTTAGGGCTTAGGATTTAGGTCTCGGTTTTTAGGATTTAATGTTTAGGGATAATGGATTACGGTTTAGGGATTAGGGTTTAGGGTTTGGTGTTTAGGTTTTATGGCTTGGGGTTTAGGCTTTAGTGTTTAATTTTTTTGTTTTAGGTTTTAGGGATTAGGGTTTAGGGTTTAGGGCTGAAGGTTTAAGGATTATTGGGTTTACGGTTTAGGTTTAGGGTTTAGGCTTTAGGGTTTTCAGGGTTTACGGGGTTTAGGTTTAATGTTTAGGGATTAGAGTTTAGGGTTTAGGTTTAGTTTTTAGGGTTTAGAATTTAGGTCGAAGGGTCTACGGTTTATTGTTTAGTGCTCGAGTTTAGTGTTTAGGGTTTAGGGTTTAATATTTATTCTTTAGGGTTTAGGGTTCAATATTTATTGTTTGTGGTTTAGGGCTTTAAGGTTTAGGGTTTAGATTTTAAGGATGAGGGTTAAGGGTTTAGGGGTTTATAGTTTAGGTTTTAGTGTTCAAGATTTATGGTTTATGGTTTAGTGTATAGGGTTTAGGGTTCATGGTTGAGGGGTTTAGTGTTTAGGGTTTCTTATTTAGGGTTTAGTGTTTAGGATTTAGGGTTCATGATTTATGGTTTAAGGTTTAGGGTTTAATATTTAGTTATTGTGTTTTAGGTTTTAGAGTTTACTTCTCATCGTTTAGGGTTCATGGATGAGGGTTTATTGTTTAGTGGGTTTATGGTTTAGGTTTTAGTGTTTAGGATTTATAGTTTAGGGTTTAGTGTTTAGGATTTAGGGTTTAGGGTCTACGGTTTAGGGTTTAGTGTTTAGGGTTTAGTGTTTAAGGTTTAGGGTAAAGGTTTAGCTGTTTGGTTTTAAGGTTTAGGGTTTAGGGTTGATTTTTTAGGATTTAGGGTTTAGGGTTTAGGGTTTAGGTCTCGGGGTTTAAGGATTAGGGCTAAGGGATTATAGTTTAGGGCTTAGTGTTTAGGATTTAAGGTTTATGGTTTATGGTTTAGGGCTAAGGTTTAGGGTTTATAGTTTATGGGGTTTACGATTTAGGGTTTAGTTTTTAGGGTTGGGTATTTAGGGTTTAGTGTTTAGGGTTTAGGGTTTAGGGTTTAGGGTTTATGATTTAGGGTTTAGGGTTTAGGGATAAGGATTTATAATTTAGGGTTTAGGATTTAGTGCTTAGAGTTTCTTGTTTATGGTTTATTGCTAAGGGTTTAAGGTTTATTGTTTTTGTTTTAGGTATAGGTGTTTAGGGTTTAGGGTTAACATTTATGCTTTAAGGATTTAGGGTTTTGGTATATGAATATAAGATATAGGGTATATGGTTTAATGTTGAGTGTTTAGGGTGTTTAGGGTTTTTACGGTTTAAGGTTTAGGGTTTAGGGTTTATAGTTTATTGTTTAGGGTTTAGTGTTTAGGGATCAAGGTTTATGGTTTATGGTTTAGGATTTGGGATTTAAGGTTTAGGGATTGGTGTTTGGTGTTTAGGGTTGACTATTTACGGTTTATGGTTTAGGGATCAAGGTTTATAGTTTAGGGCTATGGGTTTATTGTTTAGGACTTAGGGTTTAGGGTTTAGGTCTTAGGTTTTAGCTCTCAAGGTTTAAGGTTTAGGGTTTAAGGCTAAGGGTTTAGGGTTTAGCGGGTTTATAGTTTAAGTTTTGGTATTTAGTATTTATGGTTTATTGTTTAGTGTTTAGTGTTTAGGGCTTAGGGTTTAGATTTTAGTGTTTAGGGTTTAGAGTTTAGTGTTTAGGGTTTAGGATTTAGGGAGTAGGGTTAAGGTTTTATGGTATAGGGTTTAGGGTTTAGGGTTTAAGGTTTAGGGTTTAGGGCTCAAGGTCTTGTGTTTTGGGTTTAGGGTTTAATGTTTAGGGTTTATGTTTTATGATTTAGGATTTAGGGTTTGGGGCTTAGTGTTTAAGGTTTACGGTTTAAGGTTTTGTGTTTTGGGTTTAGGGTTTATGGTTTATGGTTTAATGTTTAGTGTTTAATATTTAGGGTTTGTGGTTTAGGGTTTAATATTAATTTTTTTTTGGTTTATGGTTTATGGTTTACTTCTCGAGGTTTAGGGTTTAGAGTTTAAGGTTTATAGTTCATGGCTAAGGGTTTAGGGTTTAGTGGGTTTATGGTTTAGGTTTTAATGTTTAGGATTTACGGTTTAGGGTTTAGTGTTTAAGGTTTAAGGGTTAGGGCTAGGGGTTTAGTGTTTAGTGTATATGGTTTAGTGTTTAGGGTTTAGTGCTTAGGAATTATGTCTCACGATTTTGGGTTTGGGGTTTAGGGTTTAGGGTTTAGTGTTAAGGGGTTAGGATTTAGGGTTTAGGTCTCGGGGTTTTGTTTTTAGGGTTTAGGGTTTAGAGATAAAGGTTTAGTTTAGGGTTTAGAGTTTAGGGTTCATGGGTTTAAAGTTTAGGGCTCTTGGGTTTAGTGATTATTCTTTAGGGATAAAGGTTTAGGTTTTATGCATTAGGTTTAGGGTTTATGATTTAGGGTTTAGGGCTTAGGGTTTAGGTATCAGGACTTTATGGTTTAGGGATCGGGGTTTAGGGTTTTGGATTTATAGTTTAGGGATGAGGGTTATAGAATTTAGGGTTTAGGGGGTTTATGTACACTTTAGTGTTTAAGGTTTAGCATTTAGTATTTAGGGTTAGAGATTAGGGTTTAGGGTTTAGGGGTTCAAATTTTACGGGGTTCGGGGTTTAGTATTTAGGGTTTAGAGTTTAGGGTTTAGGGTTTAGGGCTAGGGGTTTAGGATTTACTTTGTAGGGCTAAGGGTCTACATTTAGGGTTTATTGCAAAGATCTCATTGTTTAGTTTTTAGGGTTTAAGATTTATTTTTTAGAGTTGAGGGTTTAATATTTAGTGTTAGGGGTTTAGTGTTTATGTTTTAGGGCTCAAGGTTTAGGTTTTAGGGTTTAAGGCTTTAGGATTTAGGGTTTAGGGTTTAGGGTTTAGGTTTACTGATTCAGTTTTTAGTTTTAGTATTTATCATTTAGGGTTTATTATTTATGGTTTAGGGCTCGGGTTTACGGTTTATTGTTTAGGGTTTAGTTTTTAGGATTTAGGGTTTAAGGTTTAAGGTATAGTGTTTAGGATTTAGGGATCATGATTTATGGTTTAGTTTTTAGGGTTTAGGATTTAGGAATTATGGATATGGTTTAATGGTATAGGGTTTAGGGCATAGGGTTTAGGGTTTAAGGTTTAGGGTTCGGGGTTTAGGGCTTATGATTTAGGGTTTTGGGTTTAGGTTTTAGGGTTTAGGGTTTAGGGTTTAGTTTTTAGGGTTTAGGGTTTAGGGTTTAATATTTAGTGTTTGGGGTTTAGGGTTTAGTGTTTAATGTTTATGGTTCATGGCCAAGGGTTTAGGGTTTAGGGTTTAGTGGGATTATGGTTTGGGTTTTTGTGTTTAGGATTTACATTTTAGGGTTTAGGGTTTAGGGCTCGAGTTTAGTGTTTAGTGTTTAGGGTTTGGTGTTTAAGGTTTATTGTTTAGGATTTAGGGCTCACAATTTAAGTTTTAGGGTTTAGTGTTTAGAGGTCAAGATCTATGGTTTAGGGTTTAGGGCTCAAGGGTTAGGTTTTAGGTTTTAGGGTTTAGTATTTATGTTTTATGGTTTAGGGTTTAGTGTTTAAGATTTAGTGCTCACAATTTAGCGTTTAGGGTTTAGTGTTTAAGGGATAGGATCTATGGTTTAGGGTTTAGGGCTCAAGGGTTAGGGTTTAGGGTTTAGGTTTTAGGGTTATATTATTTATGGATAAGGGATTACGAGTTTAGGGCTTAGTGTTTAGGGTTTAGGGTTTATGTGGTTTACGATTTAGGGTTTAATGTTTAGGGTTTAGGGTTTAGTATTTAGGGTTTAGTGTTTAGGGTTTAGTGTTTAGGGTTTAGGGTTTAGGGTTTAGGGTTTAGGGTTTAGGATTTAGGGTTTAGGTTTTAGGGTTTAGGTTTTTGGGTTTACGGTTTAGGGATAAGTATTTATGATTTAGGGTTTATGATTTATGATTTATGGTATAGGATTTAGTGCTTAGAGTTTATTTTTTATAATCTAGGGTTTAGTTTCTAGGGTTTAGGGTTTATGATTTAGGGTTTAGTGATTAGGGTTTAGGGCTCGGGTTTAGCGTTTAGGATTTAAGGTTTAGGGTTTAAGGTTAAGGGTTTAGGGTTTATGGATAAGGATTTATAATTTAGGGTTTAAAATTTATGATTTAGGGTTTAGGATTTAGCGCTTAGAGTTTCTTGTTTAGGGTTTATGGCTAAGGGTTTAGGGTTTACGGTTTTTGTTTTAGGGATAGGTGTTTACGGTTTATGGTTCATGGTTTAATGTTTAGTGTTTAATATTTAGGGTTTAGGGTTTAGGGTTTAATATTTAGTTTTTGGGGTTTAGGGTTTATGGTTTACTTCTCAAGGTTTAGGGTTTAGAGTTTAAGGTTTACGAGTTCATGGTTGAGGGTTTAGGGTTTAGTGTTTAAGGTTTATGGGTTTAGGGCTTAGGGTTTAGTGTTTAGTGTATAGGGTTTAGTGTTTAGGGTTTGGTGCTTAAGAATTATGTCTCTCAGTATTTTGGGTTTGGGGTTTAGGGTTTTTATGGTTTAGTGTTAAGGGGTTAGGATTTAGGGTTTATGGTTTTAGGGGTCTTAGGGTTTTTAGGGTTTAGGGTTTAGGGTTTTCTGTGTTAGGGTTTAGGTTTTTAAGGATAAAGGTTTAGGGTTTAGGGTTTAGAGTTTAGGGTTCATGGGTTTAAAGTTTAGGGCTTGTGGGTTTAGGGATTATTCTTTAGGGATAAAGGTTTAGGTTTACGCATTGGAGTTTAGGGTTTATGATTTAGGGTTTAGGGTTTAGGTATCAAATTTTATGGTTTAGGGTTTTGGATTTAGGGTTTAGGGATGAGGTTATAGAATTTAGGGTTTTGGGGTTTATGTATAGTTTAGTGTTTAAGGTTTAGCATTTAGGATTTAGGGGCTTAGAGATTAGGGTTTAGTGTTTAGGGGTTTTGAGTAAGTTTTACGGGTTATAGGTTTAGTGTTTAGGGTTTAGAGTTTACGGTTTAGGGTTTAGAGTTTACTTTTTAGGGCTAAGGGTCTACAGGTTTAGGGTTTAGTGCTTAGATCTCAGTGTTTAGTGTTTAGGGTTTAAGATTTTTTTAGAGTTTAGGGTTTTTTTGTTGCAGGATCATAGCACCCCCTGGATGTGGATCAAGTTTCTAGGTTCATCACTCTAGCATCCAGTGTGATTGCACAACATGGAAACCTCTCTCCAAGTGTGGGACTTGTGAAACTAAGAGAGGAATCTCCAGATTAGAGGTTGGTTCCTCAAACTCCTCTGATTTAGATCTATATTTACACAACTACAGAGGTTTAGATCCTAATCCTACTCTAAATTGCAAGGAGACAGGGATAGAAATGCAAAAATTGAAACTAACTAAAGATGGTGATGCACCAAAAGGAGTGGTGAATATTTTTGTCATGAAAATAGACACAAACCAAAGATTGCAACATAAAACATACACAGGCTGATAAGATATAATTTAGGATCTGAAATGAAGCAAATAATACAAACAAAGGACTGAAACTCATTCACAAAGCTTGCATTATCATCTCCAATGTCAAAACCACTGCATTACAACCTCAGAGAGGTAGAAAACCTATTACAATCTTTGAAGAGGTCTGATTCTTACAACAATCACTTGCTGGAGGTGAAAGAAGAAGATTGCTATGCCAAAAATGTTCCCCATTTTTGAAATGAGCCAAATCTGGCTTTTTACATTGCATGGGTCGAGCCTAGGAGAGAGAAAACATACAAAACATGGGAGCCCATTCCTCCTTAACTATAAATGCATTAAATGGCATGGGGGACCTTACAAACCCATACCCTATCATTTTTGACCGAATTGGAGGAGAATGCGACCCATTCTGCATTAAATTTGGTCGCTGAAATGTCACTTCTGGCCATGAACACGTGTCAGATCCATTTCTTAACTTTCTCTCTCTAGACTACACCAAAATTCAAGATTGACCCTGGAATCATGTAGAGAATTTTATAAGCTTTCCAATGATATAAAGAACATGCAAATCCGAGCTCTGGATCGAAAGATATGGCGATCTGAAGATTTAGGGCACAAAACAGGCAAAAATGGGTTTTGAAAATTTTTCCCGTGCTCCGCCACCTGGACGACACGTGTCGGGCACTGATTGGATGAGAAATTCTCTCTCCTTCCCTTACCCGTGGGTTTTCCTTGAAAGTTTTGACTTTTTGTAACTTTGGAAAATTTCCCATTTTTTCCCCACGTCCCCGCCACTTGGGACACGTGGCATGATCTGGTTGGAGGACAGGGGGCGGGTCATCCTTTACCTTTTAGTTTTTGGCCAAAAATTTTGCCAAATTCTCCAAGTCCTCCCTGAGCTCCACACTCCCCTTCTCCTTAGGACACGTGTCCTCTTTTTATTGGCTCAGGCCAACGCTTCAAACCTTGCCCTTTGAAATTTTGGACGTTTTCCCTTGTGACACGTGGCATTTCCTGATTCGTCCATGGGCCTACCGGCTTTTCGTCCCTCGCGTCCCTTTGGCCGGATGTCCCGAACTGTCAGGACAAATTCCTCCGATCCACCCGATTCAGGCTTCCTGTCCCTCTTTGAGGTGAAGACACGTGGCACATTTCCATTCACTCTCGGCTCCTTCGGCTTTCCGCGTCCCATGCGTTCCCGTCCCAGCTTGTCCCAGGTCATGCAAAGTTTCTATTTCGGCCGATCCGGGTGGTTCGCATCCTTTGCGTCCTCATGGCCCAAATGTCCTAGCCTATTCTACACAGCAGTTAGTCAAATTTTTTTCTCCTTTGGCCGAATCAGCTTTCCACGTCCCGCGCGTCCCGATGTCCCAACTGTCCCTGCTCTGCGGACCGCTGGCGGCCTTTCGGCCGATTCACGCCCCGACGTCCCAACTGTCCCAACTTTGCTATGAGGACTAGGACTTAGCTGATTTTCATGATTTTTTCTGGCCCAAGCTTGTTTTTTTACAACTTTTTCACCCCTTTTTAGAACTTGCTCTTTTCTTCTTGGATAGGAGAGTTAGAAAAAAGCCGAGGGGACCCTAGAAACATGATTTTTGCCTTGAATCAATCTATTTTCCTGGGACTTGAGTATTCTGATGCATGTTATCAAATTTACCCTGGGTGAATTTTGGATAACAATTTGGTGACTCAGTGGGTTACACCTACCTGCTAGGTAGAAGATACCAGTTGCCTGAAGCAGTCCATTGGGCATGGAGTCATCAAATATTCTGTTTAGAACCCCAACTGACTTAGAATGTGTAAGGAGGAAGATGGAATATCACCTGATGAAAGCAAGGACTACAAAACATCTCCATGGACAACAAGCTGTGCCAAAGCACTTAGGGAAAACAAAACTAACCTACAGCAAAACAATGTGCACAAGCACTTGGAGGAATGAAAATCTAATCTAATATTTACAAAGTAGTGAATTTCCCTCTAGAAGAAATGCTTGAGATAGATTCCATTGACTGGAATCTGTAGTTCTTCACCATCCAATGAGGCCAATTAGAAAGCATTGTTGTTCTTGCACTTCATGACCATGTATGGGCCACTCCAAATGGCATCAAATTTTGAATGCCTTCCCGGTTTTGCTCTATCCACATCCCATTTCAACACTAGATCTCCAACTTGAAAAGATCTATCCTTGGCCTTCCTATCAAAGGTATTTTTGATCAAAGCTTGATCCTTTTCCATTGCTTGGGATGCCTGATTTTTGATCTCTTGCAGCTCCATCAACTCTGCATACCTCACCTCCATGGGCTCAAACTCTAGCAACTCCAGCTGCTTCATGAGTTCCAATGTTGGCAACTCAAGTGACATGGGAAAGATTGCCTCTCTTCCATAGACAAGTTTGAATGGAGAGTTACTTGTGGATCTTTTGGAGTTATCCTATCAGCCCATAAGGCTGATTTCAATTTGGTATGCCAAGACCTCTGATTCTCATCAAGAGTCCTCCTAATGATCCTCAACAAGTTCTTGTTTGTAGACTCGGCCTGGCCATTACCTTGAGGGTAATAGTTTGATGAAGTGCTTAGGTAGATACCATTCTTGACAGCCCACTCAGTCACCTTAGATCCAATGAATGCCAATGCATTATCAGAGATTATTGTAGTAGGTACACCAAATCTGGTTGTTATCCCCTCATAAAAGTCTAAGATGCTAGACTCATTTGCCTCTTTGAGTGCTACTGCTTCTGTCCATTTGGTGAAGTAGTCTGTGGCTGTCAAAATCCATTTGTGCCCTTGGCTTGAATTGGGATTAATGACTCCAATGAAGTCCAAACCCCATTGCATGAATGGCTGGTCAACTGAGATTGGATGTAATGGAAGGGCAGCAAGTCTCTCTTTTCCTGTGAAGAATGCACAATTCTTACACCTCTTGATCCATGCATAGCAATCACTGAAGATTTTAGGCCAATAATAACCAGCCTTCATGATTTTTAGAGCTGTCACTCTTGGTGCAAAATGACCACTAGCTGGTCCACCATGAAACTCTTCCAACACCCTTTGAATTTGATTTGTGCTAATGCACCTCAGCAACACTCCATTCACATCTTTCTTGAACAAAACTCCATCAACAATGGCATACGGAATAGCCTGCAACCTGAAGTGTCTCCTTTGGGTCTTGTTCATCTCCAAAGGGCATAGGCTTGTGCCTAGGAAGTGTATAATGCCTTGGGTCCAGCAAGGAGTGGGGGCAGCATTGTCTTCTTCTTGATTTCCACTTGGCTCATGGCTGTCTGGGATCAAAAATAGCCTCTTCTTCATTACATACTTCTTTTTTCCCAAAACCAGCTACTCACACAATCCTTTCCCTCTTACCAGCTTGGTGATCTTGATCTCAATGTCATACTCCATGACATGGGTGATCCAACCTACCCTTTTCTCATTCAAATCCTTGTTGAGGAGGAAGTCCTTAACCCCAGCATGTGAGACCAGCAACTGGACCTTGTTGTTTGAGATTAAATGCTTGAATTTCTTCAAGCTTCTGATTACTGCAAGTACATGCTTCTCAATAAAAGAGTATCTCACCTCATAGTCATCTAGGCTCTGGCTGAAGAAGGCAATTGGCTGCTCATCATTATCCTTGTTCTGTTGTACCAAAATGGCAGAAATAGTGTCATTACCTCCAAATGCATAGAGGATGAAATCCTTGGAGAAGTCTGGGTTGATGAGAGTTGGTGCTTGAGAGATGGCTTCTTTGATTGCTTCAAAACTCTCCTTGCCTTCTGCTATCCACTTGAAAGCCATGCTCTTCTTTAACATTTTGGTGATGGGCTTGACAAGGGCTGCAAAATCTGGGACAAACCTCCGAACAAAGTTTATCCTTCCCAAGAAACTCTGAAGGGATTTCTTGTGGCTTGGCAATGGTAGTGCTCTTATGGCTTCAACCCTCTCTGGATCAATTGCTAATCCTTCCTTGGAGACAATATGGCCAAGGAGCTTTCCTTCATGTGCAAGAAAGATACACTTCTTAGGATTCAAAGACACTCCAAATCTCCTGCACCTCGTGAAGACTTGTCTCAAATGAGAGAGGTGGTCTGCATTTTTTTGGAAAAAATAGTGATATCATCAAGGTAAATCAGCACCATGTTGTTAATCAAACCTTTGAATGCCATGTCCATTGCCCTTTGGAAGGTAGCACCAGCGTTGGACAGCCCAAATGGCATTTTCCTGTATGCAAAAGTTCCCCATTTGGTTGTGAAGGCTGTCTTGAACTGGTCCTCTTCCTTCACCATAATCTGATTGTAGCCTGAGTAGCCATCAAGTAGTGAAAACCTCTCGGAGCCAGCCACAACTTGCAAGATTTGCTCCATGGAAGGGAGTGGGTAATGGTCCTTGAGAGAGGCTCTATTCAAGTCTCTGAAGTCAACACACAATCTGATCTCTCCACTCTTCTTTCTGACTGGAACTAAGTTGGCAACCCAACTAGAATGCTTGATTGGGAATATGATCCTTGACTCAATCAGCTTGTCCAATTCTTTCCTCATGAGAGGCTCCATGTGTGGATTGACTAGTCTTTGTTTCTTCCTGACAGGCTTAGTATTTGGATCCAATTCGATGGTATGCTGAGCTAAGTTGGGATTGAAACCTTTCAAGTCTTCATAGCTCCAAGCAAACACGTCAGGGAACTCTTGACACAGTTGTATGAACTCATACCTTTCTTGTTCAGTTGTCATCCTTCCAATTTGCAATGGTTTGTTCTCTTCTACCAAGATGGATACTGAATCCTCTCTCTTGACCTTTCTAAACTGATCATTGGGGTTAAAAATGGACTCCAAAGTGATAAGTCCTTTGGGTAGCTTGTTAGTTCTCAGCTATACTACTTGGTCACCATACTGCTATTCCAATATTTCTTGATTCTTAGCTGAGAACTCAACTTCTTCTTGTAAGAAATGGATGATTTGCTGGTCATTCTCAAATACTTGCCAACTAACATTGTTATCCGGCACTGAAGGCCTCAAATCACGTGGATGTTTGGTTGTACCTTGTCTTGTTGAATACTTTCCACAATGTCAAAGGCTCCCTCTTTGCTGCAAGCTGTCGGCTGACTTGATTCTCTTTCCTAGGAATGGATTTGATGCCAAAACCCTCAAAATCTTCCATGAGGTCCCACACCCTGTTCTTGTAGCACTTGAGAAGATCATTTTTGGTAGCATGCTGTCCCTTGACCTGATTTACAATCAATTCACTATCACCAAAGACTTGCAAGTTCTTTATTTCTCTCTTTATTGCCCAATGCATCCCTTGCACCAAGGCTTCATATTCAGCAGTGTTATTGGAGCATGCAAACTAAAATCTAAAAGCTGAATAATACTTTATTCCTTGAGGTGAAACAAGCATAGCTCCACCTCCTACACCTTGTCTACTCCTTGATCCATCAAAAAACAGCTACCATACCTCATTGTCATCTTTGTGGTTTGGCTTGGTGATGCTAGGAATAGGCTGATTTTCTTCGTGTATGCAATAGACCCCTAGCTCAGATTCTTCCACTTCTTGATAAGGATCAAATGCATGTATCTTGTTTGCCCATTCATCAAGAGTTAGATCTGGATGCTTCCAACCTTGGTGTCAGCCTCATCAGTGCTTGGGTGGTCTTCTTGATCAAATGCTGAACAATTGGCGTTGATCTGACTTGGAGTGTAAGGCTCAATATGGAAGTTTGCAATAGGTTCTGACCTGATTGTGGCTTTAGTTCCATACCTCGTTCTGAATAGCATGTGTGACCAATCAGCAGACAAATATCCCCCAATCTTGGCTATGAAGTCCCTTGACAAACAAAGGGCAAAGAGTGGTGGAAGGTCTATGACTGATACATCTTGTAAAACAACAACATTTGGACATGCATGCAAGGTAAGACTCAAGTTTCTAATCACTCCAAATGTTGCTTGCTTTCTCCCATCTAGCTGCACTACCCCTTTGGATATTGTTTCATCTTGAATCCTAGCTGATCGGATATTTGTTTAGGCATTACTGAGCTACTTGCCCCAGAGTCTATCATGTAATTATGCACTAATTGATTTCCAATGATCAATGAAACATAGAAAGGAGGGGGCTTCAACATTTTACCTTGCTTTGTCCTCCATGATTTCCCTCAGGCTGGGCAGCATTTGTAAGTACCTTCTCTTGCCTTTGGACCTGTTGATTTGAAGTTGACCAGTCCTTCATGGCAGCTTGCAGCAGATCTCTTTGGCCTGGGATAGATAGGGATTCCCACATTGATATATTGACGTTTGTCTTCTTCATCTGATCAATGATACTGAATGGTGATGAAGGATCTCTTTGTTGTCCCTTGGTTTGCACATTCACTCCTTGCATGTGGGCAGCAACAACTGGTATTTGAGTTGGCCTAGGGGTTGTTCTTGGCTGCCCTTGTGCATTTGAAATTGGATTTTACTTGCCAATCATTTGTGGAACCATGGAAGGTTGTGGATTGGTTGGGGCTAATGGCTATTCTTCACCCAAATTCCTCCTTTTTGACCTTGTGTTGGCTACAACACCTTGAGAAACTACCTGATTCATGCCACAAAAATCCTCTGCTTGCCAATTTACCAATGTGGTGTCATTTGGGGCTGATTGCTGTTGGAATGTTTCTTGTTGTTGTTGTTTCCTTGACTTCCCTCACCCTCCATACACAGTAGTTATTCACCATTAATGCTTGATTCAAAGCACCATTGAAGCACATGGATTGGTTATGAGGCTCATTACATGGAAAACACCAATCATACTCCTAGGCAATGTTGTTTTGTGTTGGCACCAATGCCTTAGAGGTAGATATGGCATTTGGATTATAGGGCTGAAATGGTCTATTGGCAGGAGGCCTTGTTTGATTTATATTTACAACTAGATTAGGTGGCCTTTGTGGTTGGTATGGCTGCCTATTAGGCTGAGCTTGGGGTTGATAAGAAGGTCTAAAACCTTGGGCCTGCTGCCTTTTGAGAGTAACCAGCTCATTGCCTAGGTTTTGCAATTGCTTCATGACTTCTTGAAGCTCATTTGGGGCACTTGGAGATGAAGTGGAAGCTTCATTTGAACTCTATTTCTAGGAGTGGGAGAAGGAGCCAAATTAGGTGCTTGATTGGTGTTTGGACTCTCTAAACTTGGAAACAATGGCATGGGAGGTCTAGGGGCAAGTTTGCCAACTTGGATCAAACAATTTTCAGCCCTAATGGCAATGCTATAAGCCATAGGGATAGTTATGCCTCCCATGGACTGAATTAACATAGAAATATTAGAATTTAGAGCTTTGAGATAGTAGAGAAAAGCACCTTCTTTGTTGGCTTTGACTACTACCAAATTCTCTCCCAAGTCTTTTGAAATTTTGAAGTTGAAATCGGTCATTGTTCATTGGGAGCTCTCTTGATGGTTGTCAACTGCTCCAAAAGAGACAAGTTGTCTCCCTTTTCTCCAAATTGCTCATGAAGTGCTATACACAGCTGATTCCAATTTGTGATAGAACCAGCTCCAAGGCTTCTAAACCATTGCAATGCTTTCCCCTTGAATGAAGATGCCAGTAACTTGACAGCCACTTGCATCTCATTGATTTCATGGATTGCACAAAGGTTAGCAATATCTTTAACATGATCACTGGGTAGTCTGATTTTCTCCAGTGAAGTACAAAATGTTCTTCAAGGCTGCAATAGGAATTGGATGTTGTGCATTGAGGGCAAGTGGGCTGTTGCCTGTGAAGTTGACATAGGGGTTGTTTTGTGCCATTCTAATTGGTCTTAAAACCCTTGTTGACTGAATGAAAGGCCTACCAGGTGGAGGAGTTGAGAGAGTTTTGTTTGGTGGAGATGGAGACCTTTGAATCCTTCTTCCTCTTTGCCTTCTTCTTGGAGATAATTGTAGGTATTCAAACAACACCTCTTCTTCTCCAACTCTTGACCTTGTGGTGACTCTTCTCATGAGTTTTCAGGCCTACACTGCTGAAACCAGTTGATTCTTCCCCTTGGAGTCACTAGATATGAAAATAATAGCTCTTTTCAAGCAAGAAAATTGTAGCAGATGCACATCAACTTTTCTGCAAATAAAAATGAGACCTCTATTGTCCCATTGGGCATGCCAAAATTGTTTTTGCAGGATCACAACACCCCTGGATGCTAGTCAGGTTTCTAGGTTGATCACTCTAGCATCCAGTGTGATTGCACAACATGGAAACCTCTCTCCAAGTGTGGGACTTGTGAAACTAAGAGAGGAATCTCCAGATTAGAGGCTGGTTCCTCAAAATCCTTTGATTTAGATCTATATTTACACAACTACAGAGGTTCAGATCCTAATCCTATTCTAAATTGCAAGGAGACAGGGGTAGAAATGCAAAAATTGAAACTAACTAAAGATGGTGATGCACCAAAAGGAGTGGTGAATATTTTTGTCATGAAAATAGACACAAACCAAAGATTGCAACATAAAACATACACAGGATGATAAGATATAATTTAGGATTTGAAATGAAGCAAATAATACAAACAAAGGACTGAAACTCATTCACAAAGCTTGCATTATCATTTCCAATGTCAAAACCACTACATTACAACCTCAGAGAGGTAGAAAACCTATTACAGTCTTTGAAGAGGTCTGATTCTTGCAACAATCACTTGCTGGAGGTGAAAGAAGAAGATTGCTATGCCAAAAAATGTTCCCCATTTTTGAAATGAGCCAAATCTGGCTTTTACATTGCATGGGTCGAGCCCAGGAGAGAGAAAACATACAAAACGTGGGAGCCCATTCCTCCTTAACTAAAAATGCATTAAAACAACATGGGGGACCTTACAAACCCATACCCTGTCATTTTTGACCGAATTGGAGGAGAATGCGACCCATTCTACATTAAATTTGGTCACTGAAATGTCACTTCTGGCCATGAACACATGTCAGATCCATTTCTTAACTTTCTCTCTCAAACTACACCAAAATTCAAGATTGACCCTAGAATCATGTAGAGAATTTTATAATCTTTCCAATGATATAAAGAACATGCAAATCTGAGCTCTGGATCAAAAGATATGGCGATCTGAAGATTTAGGGCACAAAACAGGCAAAAATGGGTTTTGAAATTTTTTCCCGCGCTCCGCCACCTGGACGACACGTGTCGGGTGCTGATTGGATGAGAAATTCTCTCTCCTTCCCTTACCCATGGGTTTTCCTTGAAAGTTTTGACTTTTTGTAACTTTGGAAAATTTCCCATTTTTCCCCGCGTCCCCGCCACTTGGGACACGTGGCGTTTCATCCTTATTCATCCACGGCCAAACTGCCTCATCCACACTCCCTGTCCCTCACGCGTCCCTTTGGTTCAAATGTCCCGAACTATCTCGGGACAAATTCCTCTGATCTGCCCGATTCGGGCTTCCCTGTCCCTCTTTGAGGCAAAGACACGTGGCACATTTCCATTCACTCTCGGCTCCTTCAGCTTTCCACGTCCCACGCGTCCCCATGTCCCAGCTATCCTGAGCTATCTATTCTCTATTTTGGCCAATCCGGTGGTTTGCGTCCTTCCGTCCCACGCGTCGCGGCCCGGATGTCCCAGCCTATTACCGCATGATTACGCAGTGGTTAGTCAATTTTTTTTCTCCTTTAGCCGAATCGGCTTTCCGTGTCCCGCGTGTCCCGATGTCCCAACTGTCTCGGATGTCCCTTTCTCTGCGGACCACTTGGCGGCCTTTTAGGCTGATTCACGCCCGACGTCCCAATTATCCCAAGCTTTGCTGCGAGGACTAGGACTTAGCCATTTTCATGATTTTTTCTAGCCCAAGCTTGTTTTTGTAACTTTTTCACCCTTTTTTAGAACTTACTCTTTACTTCTTTATAAGAGAGTTAGAAAAAGGCGATGGGACCCTTAAACATGATTTTTGCCTTGAATCAATCTATTTGCGTGGGACTTGAGTATTCTGATGCATGTTATCAAATTTACCCTGGGGTGAATTTTGGATAACATGTTTTATATTTAGGTTTAGGGGTTTAGTGTTTAGTTTTTAGAGCTTAAGGTTTTGGTTTTAGGGTTTTAGAATGAGGATTTAGGGTTTAGGAGTTTACAATTTAGTTTTTAGTGTTTATTATTTATCATTTAGGGTTTATTGTTTAGGTTTTAGGGCTCGGGGTTTACGGTTTAGTGTTTAGGGTTTAGTGTTTAGGACTTAGGGTTTAAGGTTTAGGGTTTAGGGTTTAGTGTTTAGAATTTAGGGATCATGATTTAAGGTTTAGGGTTTATGGTTTTGTATTTAGGGTTTAGGGTTTAGTGTTTAGGGTTTATGGTTTAGTGTTTAGGGTTTAGGATTTAGCAATTATGGATATGGTTTTACGGTATAGGGTTTAGGGCATAAGGTTTAGGGGTTAGCGTTTAAGGTTTAGGGTTTAGGTTTAGGGCTTAAGATTTAGGTTTTTGGATTTAGGGTTTAAGGTTTAGGGTATTTAAGGGTTTAGGATATAAGGTTTAGGGTTTAGGGTTTAGTGTTTAGTGTTTATGGTTTAGGGTTTAATATTTATTGTTTGGGGTTTAGGGTTTAGGGTTTGGTGTGATTATGGTTTAGGTTTTAGTGTTTAGGATTTAGGGTTTAGGGCTTAGGGTTTAGTGTTTAGTGTTTAGGATTTGGTGTTTAAGGTTTAGTGTTTAGGATTTAGGGCTCACAATTTAAGTTTTAGGGTTTAGTTTTACGGGTCGGGATCTATGGTTTAGGGTTTAGGGCTCAAGGGTTAGGGTTTAGGTTTGATGGTTTATGGTTTATTGTTTAAGGTTTAGGGCTCACAATTTAGCATTTAGGGTTTAGTGTTTAGGGGTTAGGATCTATGTTTTAGGGTTTAGTGATCAAGGGTTAGGGTTTAGGGTTTATGGTTTAGGGTTTAGGGGTTAGGTTTTAGGGTTTATTGTTTGTGGATAAGGGATTATAGTTTAGGGCTTAGGGTTTATGGTTTAGGGTTTATGGTTTAGGGATAAAGGTTTAGGGTGTATGTGGTTTACAATTTAGGTTTTAATGTTTAGGATATTGGCTTTAGTATTTAGGGTTTAGTGTTTAGGGTTTAGGGATGAGCGTTTAGGGTTTTGGATTTAAGTTTTAGGGTTTAGGTTTTGGGTTTAGGGTTAGGGTTTAGGTTTTAGGGTTTAGGGTTTAGTATTTAGTGCTTAGAGTTTCATTTTTACAATTTAGGGTTTAATTTTAAGGGTTTAGGGTTTAGGATTTAGGGTTTAGTGTTTAGGGTTTAGGGCTCAAGGTTTAGAGTTTAGGATTTAAGGTTTAGTGTTTAGGGTTTAGGGTTTATGGCTAAGGGTTTAGGGTTTAGGATTTAGGGTTTTAGGATAAGGATTTATGATTTAGGTTTTAGGATTTAACGCTTAGAGTTTCTTGTTTAGGGTTTATGTATAAGGGTTTAAGGTTTATGGTTTTTAGGGATATGTGTTTAGGGTTTAGGTTTTAGGGTTGAAGGTTAAGGGTTAAGGGTTTAGGGTTTAGCGATAATAATATATGATATATTGTATAGGGGTTTAATTCTTAGGGTTTATGGTGTTTAGGGTTTCACGGTTTGGGGTTTCATGGTTTGTGTTTCATGGTTTAAGGTTTAGGGTTTAAGGTTTAGGGTTTAGGGTTTAGGGTTTATATTTTAGTATTTAGGGTTTAGTATTTAGGGATAATGGTTTAGTGTTTAGGGTTTATGATTTATGATTTATTGTTTAGGGTTTGGGGTTTGGGGTTTAGGGTTTAGGGTATGGGGTTTAGGGTTTAGGGCTAAGGGTTTTGGGTTGATTGCTTTTGGTTTAGGATTTAAGGTTTAGGGTTAATGGATTACGGTTTTTAGGGCTTATGGTTTAGGGTTTGGGTTTTAGGTTTTAAGTCTTATGGTTTAGGCTTTAGTTTTTAATGTTTTTGTTTTAGGTTTTAGGGATTAGGGTTTATTGTTTAGGGTTTAGGGCTCAAGGTTTATGGTTTAGGGGGTTTATGATTTAAAGTTTAGTGTTTAGGGTTTATAATTTAGGATTTAGGGTTTAGAGTATAGGATTTAGAGTTTAGTGTTTAGGGTTTAGGATTTAGGGTTTAGGGTTTAGGGGTTCAAGTTTTACAAGGTTCAAGGTTTAGTGTTTAGGGTTTGGAGTTTAGGGTTAGGGACTAGGGGATTAGGGTTTAGAGTTTAGGTCGAAGGGTCTACGGTTTAGGATTTAGTGTTCAAAGCTCAAGCATTTATGGTTTAGCGTTTAATATTTATTCTTTAGGGTTTAGGGTTTAATATTTAGTGTTTTGGGTTTAGGGCTAAGCGTTTAAGGTTTAGGGTTTAAGGCTTTTGGGTTAAGGGTTTAGGTGGTTTATAGTTAAGATTTTAGTGTTTAGGATTTATGGTTTATGGTTTAGTGTTTATGGTTTAGGGATCACTATTTAGGGTTTAGTGTTTAGGGTTTAGTTTTTAGGGTTTAGTGTTTAGGATTTAGGGCTCATTATTTAGGGTTTAGGGTATAATATTTAGTGTTTGGGTTTTAGGGTTTAAGGTTTACTTCTCAAGGTTTAGGGTTCATGGACAAGAGTTTAGAGTTTAGAGTTTTGTGGGTTTATGGTTTATGTTTTATGTTTATGATTTAGAGTTTAGGGTTTAGTGTTTAGGGTTTATGGTTTAGGGCCTAGGGTTTAGTGTTTAGTGTTTAGGGTTTAGGGTTAAGGGTTTAGGATTTAGTGTTTAGGGTTTAGGGTTTAGGGTTTAGGTTTTAGGATTTAGGGTTTAGGTTTTAGGGTTTAGCATTTAATGTTCAGGTCTCAAGGCTTAAGGTTTAGGGCTAAGGGATTAGATTTTAGGGCTTAGTATTTAGGATTTATGGTTTATGGTTTATGGTATAGGGTTTATGGTTTATGGTTTAGGTTTAGGGTTTAAGGTTTAGAGTTTAGGGTTTAGGGGTTTACATTTAGGGTTTAGTTTTTAGGATTTAGGGTTTAGAGTTTAGTGTTTAGGGTTTAGGGCTCGGGTTTAGGTTTTAGGGTTTATTGTTTAGGGTTTAGGGTTTAGGGTTTAGGGATAAGGATTTATAATTTAGGGTTAAATATTTACTACTTAGAGTTTTCTTTTTAGGGTTTATTTTATTGCTTTTAGGATTTAGGGTTTAGGGATAGGTGTTTAGGGTTTAAGGTTTAGGGATAGGTTTTTAGGGTTTAAGGTTTAAGGTTTAGTGTTTAGGATTTAGGGCTCATGGTTTAGGGTTTAGGGTTTAGGGATAATGGTTTAGGGTTTAGGGTTTAATATTTAGTGTTTGGGTTTTAGGGTTTAGGATTTAGGTTTTAGTGTTTAAGGTGTTTAGGGTTTAAGGATCAAGCTTTAGGTTTCACTATTTATAGTTTAAGGTTTAGGGTTTAGGTTTTATGTGTTAGAGTTTAGGGTTTAGGGTTTAGGGATCAGAAATAATGGTTTAGGGATTAGGGCTTAGGGTTTAGGGATCAGGGTATAGCATTTAGGGTTTATAGATTATGGTTTAGGATTTAGGGTTTATTATTTATGGTTTAGAGATAATAAGTTAGGTTTTATGGTTTAGGGGGTTTACAATTTATAGTTTAGTGTTTAGGGTTTAACATTTAGGATTTAGGGATTAAATTTTAGGGTTTAGGGGTTTAGGTTTCACGGGTTCATGGTTTATTGTTTATGGTTTAGGTTTTAGGGCTAGGGGTTTAGGGTTTAGATTTTAGGGATAATTGTATATGGTTTTAGGTTTAGTGTTTAGAGCTCAACATTTAGGGTTTAGGGTTTAGCATTTAGGGCTCAAAGTTTAGGTTTTTGGTTTAAGGCTAAGGGTTTAGGGTTTAGGGGGCTTGCAATTTAGGTTATAGTGTTTAGGTTTATGGTTTAGGTTATAGTGTTTGTGGTTTAAGGCTTAGTGTTTAGCGTTTAGTGTTTAGGGCTCATTATTTGGGGTTTAGGGTTTAGGGTTTAGTGTTTAGGGGATTAGTGTTTAGTGTTTAGGGTTTAGTGTTTAGGGTTTCATATTTAGGGATTAAGGCTAAGATTTTACAGGGTTTAGGGGTTAGGAAGGTTAGGGTTTAGGGCATAGGGTTTGGGGTTTAGGTTAGGGTTTAAGGTTTAGGGTTTAGGGTTTTACATTTAGTGTTTGGGGTTTATGGTTTAGGGCTTACTTCTCAAGGTTTAGTTCTTAGTGTTTAAGGTTTAGGGTTCATGGCCAAGGTTTTAGGGTTAAGGGTTTAGTGTGTTTTATGGTTTAGGTTTTAGTGTTTAGGATTTACAATTTAGTGTTTAGTGTTTAGGGTTTATGGTTTAGTGTTTAGAGTTTATTGTTTAGGTTTAGTGTTTAGGATTTAGAGCTCATAATTACGGGTTTATGGTTTAGTTTTTAGGGGTTAGGATTTAGGGTTTAGGGCTCGAGGTTTAGGGTTTAGGTATTAGGGCCTATGGTTTAGGGTTTAGGGTTTAGGGTTCATGGTTTAGGGCTAAAGGTTTAGGGTTTATGGGGTTTATGTTTTAGGTTTTAGTTTTAAAGGTTTAGGGTTTTTAGTGTTTAGGGTTTAGTTTTTAGGGTTTAGGGTTTAGGATTTAAGTTTTAGGTTTTAGGTTTAGGGTTAAGGGTTTAGGGTTTAGGAATAAGGATTTATGATTTAGGGTTTATAAATTATTATTTAGGGGTTAGGATTTGGCACTTAGAGTTTTGTGTTTAGGTTATATGGCCAGGTTTAGGTTTATTTTTTATTTTAGGGATTGGTGTTTAGGGTTTAGGGTTTAGGGTTAAAGGTTAAGGGTTAATGGTTAAGGATTTAGGGTTTAGGGATAAGAATATAGAATATAATGTATATGGATTAATGTTTAGGGTTTATGGTGTTTAGGGTTTAAGATTAGGGTTTGGGTTTCATGGTTAATGGTTTAAGGTTTAGGGTTTAGGGTTTAGGGTTTAGGGTTTAGTATTTAGGGATAAGGGTTTAGGGTTTAGGATTTAGGATTTAGGGTTTAGGGTTTAGGATTTAGGGTTAAGGTTTGCAGGTTTAGGTTTTAGGTTTTAGGGTTTAGGGTTTAGGGTTTGGGGATAAGGGTTCAACATTTACGGTTTGATTTAGGGTGGAGGGTTTAGGGCTCGGGGTTTACTGTTTAGGGATATGGGTTTATTTTTTTAGGGCTTAGGGTTTAGGGCTTAGGATTTAGGTCTCGGTGTTTAGGATTTAATATTTAGGAATAATGGATTACGGTTTAGGGATTAGGGTTTAGGGTTTGGGGTTTAGGTTTTAAGGCTTAGGGTTTAGGCTTTAGTTTTTAAGGTTTTTGTTTTAGGTTTTAGGGATTAGGGTATATGGTATAGGGTATAGGGTTTATTGGGTTTATGGTTTAGGTTTAGTGTTTAGGGTTTACGGGTTTAGGTTTTATAGGTTTGGGGTTTAGTTATTTGGGATTAGAGTTTAGGGTTTAGGGTTTAGAATTTAGGTTAAAGGGTCTAGGAGTTTATTATTTAGTCTTTAGAGAGCTAAGTGTTTAGGGTTTAGGGTTTAATATTTATTCTTTAGGGTTTAGGGTTTAATATTTAGTGTTTGTGGTTTAGGGCTTTAGGTTTAGGGTTTAGGGTTAGGGTTAAGGTTGAGGGTTAAGGGTTTAGGGGGTTTAGGTTTAGGTTTTAGTGTTTAGGATTTATGGTTTATTGTTTAGTGCATAGGGTTTTTAGGGCTCATGGTTTAGGGTTTAGTGTTTAGAGTTTAATATTTAGGGTTTAGTGTTTAGGGATAGCGTTCATGATTTAGGGTTTAAGGTTTAGGGATAAGGGTTTAGGGATTAGGGTTTAATATTTTGTTATTGGGTTTAGGGTTTAGAGTGTAATTCTCATAGTTTAGGGTTCATGGATGAGGGTTTATTGTTTATTAGGTTTACGGTTTAGGTTTTAGTGATTAGGATTTATCGTTTAGGGTTTAGTGTTTAGGATTTAGGGTTTAGGGCCAAGGGTTTAGGGTTTAGTGTTTAGGCTTTAGTGTTTAGGGTTTAGGGTTAAGGGTTTATGTTTTAGGTTTTAGGGTTTAGGGTTTAGGGTTGAGTTTTTAGGATTTAGGGTTTAGGTCTTAGGGTTTAAGGTTTAAGGCTAAGGGATTACTTTTTATTGCTTAGTGTTTAGGATTTAAGGTTTATGGTTTATGGTTTATGGTTTATGGTTTATTGTTTAGGGTTTATGGTTTAGGGATAAAGGTTTAGGGTTTACGGTTTATGGGGTTTATGATTTAGGGTTTAGTTTTTAGGGTTTAGGGTTTAGTGTTTAGTGTTTAGTGTTTAGGGTTTATGGTTTAGGGTTTAGCGTTTAGTGTTTAGTGTTTAGGGTTTATGATTTATGGTTTAGGATATAGGGTTTAGGGATAAGGATTTACAATTTAGGATTTAGTGCTTAGAGTTTCTTGTTTAAGTTTTATTGATAAGGGTTTAAGGTTTATTGTTTTTATTTTATGTATAGGTGTTTAGGGTTTAGGGTTTAGGGTTGTGGTTATGGTTTAAGGATTTAGGGTTTTGGGATTTAAATATAAGATATAGGGTATAGGGTTTAATGTTTAGTGTTTAGGGTGCTTACTTGTTTTTAGGTTTAGGGTTTAGGGTTTATAGTTTATTTTTTGGGTTTAGTGTTTAGGGATCGGGGTTTGTGGTTTAGGGTTTAGGATTTGGGATTTAAGGTTTAGGGTTTAGGGGTTTGGGGCTTAGGCTTTACTATTTACGGTTTAGGGATCGGTGTTTTATATTTTAGGGCTATGGGTTTATTGTTTAAGGACTTATGGTTTAGGGTTTAGGGCTATGGGTTTATTGTTTAGAACTTAGGGTTGAGGTTTAGGGCTTAGGTTTTAGGTCTCGGGGTTTAGGGTTTAGGTTTTAGGGTTTAAGGCTAAGGGTTTAGGGTTTAGCGGGTTTATAGGTTTAGGTTTTAGTATTTAGTATTTATGGTTTATTGTTTATTGTTTAGGGTTTAGGGCTTAGGGTTTAGAGTTTTGTGTTTAGGGTTTAGGGTTTAAAGTTTAGTGTTTAGGGTTTAGGATTTAGGGATTAGGGTTAAGGTTTTATGGTATAGGGTTTAGGGTTTAGGGCATAGGGTTTAGGGGTTAGGGTTTAAGGTTTAGGGTTTAGGGATCAGGGTTTTGGGTTTTGGGTTTAGGGTTTAATGTTTAGGGTTTAGGTTTTAGGATTTAGGATTTAGGGTTTAGGGTTTAGGGTTTAAGGTTTACGGTTTATAGTTTAGGGGGTCTAGGGTTTAGGATTTATGGTTTATTGTTTAATATTTAGGGTTTATGGCTTTGGGTTTAATATTTAGTTTTTTGGGGTTTATGGTTTATGGTTTACTTCTCAAGGTTTAGGGTTTAGAGTTTAAGGTTTACGGTTCATGGCCGAGGGTTTAGGGTTTAGGTTTTAGTGGGTTTACGGTTTAGGTTTTACTATTTAGGATTTATGGTTTAGGGTTTAGTGTTTAAGGTTTAAGGGTTAGGGCTCGGGGTTTAGTGCTTAATGTATAGGGTTTAGTGTTTAGGGTTTAATGCTTAGGATTTAGGGCTCATGATTTAATGTTTAGGGTTTAGGTCTTAGGGTTTAGGGTTTAGTTGTTAGGGTTTAGGGATAAAGGTTTAAGGTTTAGGTTTTAGAGTTTAGGTTTCATGGGTTTAAAGTTTCGAGGCTTGTGGGTTTAAGGATTATTGTTTAGGGATAAAGGTTTAGGTTTTATGCATTGGAGTTTAGGGTTATGATTTAGGGTTTAGGGTTTAGGGTTTAGGGATCAGACTTTATGGTTTAAGGATTAGTGTTTAGGATTTTTAATTTAGGGTTAGGGATGAGGTTATAGAATTTAGGGTTTAGGGGGTTTATGTATAGTTTAGTGTTTAAGGTTTAACATTTAGGATTTAGGGCTTAGAGATTAGGGTTTAGGGTTTAGGGGTTTAAGTTTCACGGGGTTCATGGTTTAGTGTTTAGGGTTTAGAATTTAGGGTTTGGGGTGTAGGGATAGGGGTTTAGGTTTTACACTTTAGGGCTAAGGGTCTATGGTTTAGGGTTTAGTGCTCGGAGCTTAGTGTTTAGTGTTTAGGGTTTAAGATTTATTTTTAGAGTTCAAGGTTTAATAATTTTAGTGTTAGGGGTTTAGTGTTTAGGTTTTAGGGCTCAAGGTTTAGGTTTTAGGGTTTAAGGCTAAGGATTTAGGGTTTACGAGGTTTACGGTTTATGTTTTAGTATTTAGTATTTATCGTTTAGTGTTTAGGGCTTAGGGTTTACGGTTTAGTGTTTAGGGTTTAGTGTTTAGGATTTAGGGCTCGTAATTTATGGTTTAGGGTTTAGGGATAAGGGTTTAGGGTATAGTGTTTATGGTTTAGGAATTAGGAATTATGGATATGGTTTCTGAATATAGGGTTTAGGGTTTAGGGTTAGGAAAAAGGGTTTAGTTTTTAGAGTTCAGGGTTTAGGGCTTAGGGTTTAGGGTTTATGGTTTACGATTTAGGGTTTAGGGTTTAGTGTTTAGGTTTTAGGTTTTTAGGATTTAGGGGTTAGGGGTTAGGGTTTAGGATTTAGGGTTTAGGGTTTAGGTTTAAGGTTATAAGGCTTAGGGTTTAGAATTTAGTGTTTAAGGTTTTTGTTTTTACTTTTAGGGATTATGGTTTAGGGTTTATTGTTTAGAGACCAGGGTTTATGGTTTAGGGTTTAAGGTGTTTACGATTTACGGTTTAGTGTTTATTGTTTAGCATTGAGGATTGACAAGGAATTTAGAGTTTAGGGTTTATGGGGTTTAGTGTTTAGGGTTTAAGATTTAAGGTTTAGTATTTAGGGTTTAGGGTTAAGGGCTTTATGGGTTTAGGGTTTACAGTTTAGGGCTAAGGGTATAGGGTTTAGGTTTTAGTGCTTAGAGTTTAGGGTTGAGAGTTTAGGATTTAAAATTTAGTCTATAAGGTTTAGGGTTTAATATTTAGTTTTGGGGTTTATGGTTTAGGGTTTACAGCTCAAGTTTTAGGGTTTAGAGTTTAGGGTTTAGGGTTTAGGGCTGAAGGTTTAGTGTTTAGGGGTTTATAGTTTAGGTTTTAGTGTTCAAGATTTAAGTTTTAGGGTTTAGTGTTTAGGGTTTACTTTTTAGGGTTTAGTATTTAGGATTTAGGGTTTAGGGTTTAAGGTTTAGGGTTTAGTGTTTAAGGCTCAAGGTTTAGGGTTTAGGGTTTAGTGTTCAAGGCTCAAGGTTTAGGGTTTAGGGTTTAGGGTTTAGTGTGTAGGTTTTAGGGTTTAGGGATAAAGATTTAGTGTTCATGGTTTAGGGTTTAGGGTTTAGATTTTATGGCTCATGGATTTAGGTATTATATTTTAGGGATAAGGGTTTAGGGTTTAGGTTTTAGGTTTTATGGGTAGGTGTTTCACATTTAGGGTTTTTGGTTTAGGGTTTATCATTTAGGGTTTAAGGTTTGGGGCTAAGGGAATAGGTTTTAATGTTGATGGTTTATGGTTTAGGGTTTAGGTTTTAGTGTTTTAATGTTTAGTGTTTTTGGTTCGGGGTTTATGGGTAAGGGTTTAAGGTTTAGGGTTTATAGGTTTTATAGTTAAGGGTTTAGGGTTTAGGGATATGGGATTTTTGTTTAGGTTATCTAGGGTTTAGAGTTTAGGGTTTAGGTTATGAGTGTATAGGTTTTAGGGTTCGAGGCTAAGGCTTTACTTTTTAGGGTTTAGAGGTTTTCGGTTTAGGGGTTAAGGTTAATATTTTAGGGTTTAGGGTTTTAGGTTTAGTGCTTGGGGAAAGTGTTTAGGGTTTAAGGGTTAGGGTTCGAGGGTCGGGGTTTAGGGTTTAGAGCTTAGGGTCTATAGTTTAGGGCTATGGGTTTATAGTTTAGGGCTTAAGGTTTAGGGTTTAGGGTTTAGGTCTTAGGGTTTAGGGTTTAAGGTTTAGGGCTAAGGGATTATGGTTTAGGGCTTAGGGTTTAGGGTTTGGGGTTTATGTTTTAACGCTTAGGGTTTAGTATTTAGTGTTTTAGGTTTTAGGGATTAGGGTTTAGGTTTAAGGATTTAGGGTTAGGGATTAGGGTTTAGGGTTTAGGGGTTTACAACTTATAGTTTAGTATTTAGGGTTTAGCATTTAGGATTTAGGGCTTAGAGTTTAGGGTTTAGGGGTTCAATTTTTATGGGGTTCAAGGTTTAGGGTTTTGGGTTTAGCATTTAGGGTTTAGGGTTTAGGGGTGGGGGTTTAGGGTTTAGAGTTTATGTCTAAGGGTCTAGGGTTTAGGGTTTAGTGCTTAGAGCTTAGTGTTTAGGGTTTTAGGGTTTAGGGCTCAAGGTTTATTGTTTATGGTTTAAGGATTGAGGTTGAGGGTTTAGGGTTTATGGGTTTTACAATTTAGGATTTATGGTTTAGGGTTTAGGGTTTAGGGTTTAGTTTGTAGGGTTTAGTGTTTAGGAGTTAGGGCTCATAATTTAGGGTTTAGGGTTTAGGATTTAGGTATCGGGTTTAATGCTTTATGTTTTAGAGTTTAGGGTTTAAGGTTAAGGGCTTAGGGTTTAGGTTTTAGGGTTTAAGGTTTAGTGCTCAAGGTTTAGGGTTTACAGGTTTAGGTTTTAGGGTTTAGGGTTTATGGTTTATGATTTACGGTTTAGTATTTATGGTTTAGGGTTTTAAGGTTTAATATTTAGTGTTTGGATTTTAGGGATTAGGGTTTATGGCTTAAGGTTTAGAGTTTAGAGTTTAAGGTTTAGGGTTCATAGTTGAGGGTTTAGGGTTCGGGGTGAGGGTTTAGGGTTTAGGATTTATAGGGTTTATAGTTTAGGTTTTAGTGTTTAGGATTTACAATTTAGGGTTTAGTGTTTAGGATTTAGGGCTCATGATTCAGGGTTTAGGGTTTAGGTTTTAGGGTTTAGGGTTTAGGTTTTAGGGTTTATGGTTTATGGTTTAGGTTTTAGGGTTTATGGATAATTTTTAGATTTTAAGGTTTAGGGTTTTATGGTTTAGGGTTTTATGTTTTAGGGTTTAGGGTTTAGGATTTATGGTTTTAGGTTCGTGGTTTAGTTTTTAAGGTTTAGGGTTTATGGATCAAGGTTTAATGTTTATGGTTTAGGGTTTAGGGCTCATGGGTTTAATGGTATTTGTTTTAGGTTTTAGGGTTTAGGATTTTAGGGATTAGGGATAGCATTTATCATTTAGGGTTTAGGGTTTGAGGCTAAGGGTTAAGGTTTTATCTTTTATGTTTTAGGATTTAGGTTTTAGTTTTTAGTGCTCAAGGTTTTGGGTTCAGGGTTTAGGGTTTAGGTTTTATGGCTAAGGGTTAAGGGTTTATTGTTTATAGGGTTTATCATTTAAATTTTAGGGTTTATGTCTAAGGGTTTACTTGTTCAATGTATAGGATTTCAGGCTAAGGGTTTAGTGTTTAGGCCTAATGGTTTACTATTTAGGGTTTAGAGGGTTTTCAATTTAGGGTTTAAGTTTTAGGTTTCATATTTTAAGGTCTAGGGTTTTAGGTTTAGGGCTTAGGATAAAGTATTTAGGGTTTAGGGTTTAGGGTTTATGGATTAGTGCTCGGGGTTTATAGTTTACGGTTTAGGATTAAGGAAAAGGGGTTTAGGGCTCGGGGGTATAAGGTTTAGGGCTCATGGTTTAGGGTTTAGGTTTTATAGTTTATTTAGTTTTGAAGGTTTAGAGTTTAGGGCTATGGGTTTAGGGTTTAGGGTTTAGGATTTAGGATTTAATGTTTATTGTTTAGAAATTAGTGATAAGGGTTTGAGTTATGGTTTATGGTTAAGGGTTTAGGGTTAAGGGTTTTGGGTATAAGGTTTAGGGTTTAGGCTATAGGGTATATGGTTTAGGGTTTGGGATTTAAGGTATAGGTCTTAAGATTTAGGGTTTAGGGTTTAGTGTTTAGTGCTTTAGGGGTTTATTGTTTAAGGTTTATGTGTTTAGTGTTTTAGGGTTTGGGGTTTACGGATTAGGGCTTAGGGTTTAGGGCTAAGAGTATAGGGCTTGCGGCTTAGGGTTTAGGGTTTAAGGCTTTTAGGGGTTAGGGTTTAGGGTTTAGGGTTTGTGGTTTATTGTTTATGTTTTAGTTTTTATGGATCAATTGTTTTGGGTTTAGGGTTTAGGAATCATGGTTTAGGGTTTAGGTTTTAGGTATTAGTGCTTAGTATATTTAGGTTTTAAGGTTTAGGTTTTAAGATTTGGGGATATGGGTGTAGGATTTAGTGTTAAGGGTTTTATGGTTTAGGGTTTAGTTTTTAGGGTTTAAGGTTAAGGAGTATGCACTCAAGGTATATGTTTTAGGGTTTAGGGTTTAGGGTTTAGGACTAAAATCTTAGGGTTTAGGGTTTAGGGTTTAGTGTTTGACATTTCAAGTTTTACGTTTAGGGATAAGGGATAAGGGTTTTGGGTTTATGGTTTATGGCTAGGATTTTTTAGGATTTAAGGCTAAGGGTTTACGGTTTAGGGTTTTAAAGTTTAGGTTTTAGTGTTTAGGATTTATGGTTTAGGGTTTAGGGTGTAGTTTATAGGGTTTAGTGTTTAGGATTTAGGGCTCATGATTTACGGTTTAGGGTTTATGGATAAGATTTTATATTTTAAGGTTTAGGGTTTAGGTTTTAGGGTTTAGGGTTTAGGCTTGAGGGTTTTAGGTTCAGGGTTTAGTTTTTAAGGTTTAGGGTTTAGGGATCAAGGTTTAAGGTTTAGGGTTTAGGGTTAAGGGCTCATGGGTTTAGAGTTTAGGGCTCATGGGTTTAGGGATTATTATTTAGGGGTATGTTTTTAGGGTTTAGGGTTTAGGTTTTTGGGTTTAGTTTAGGGTTTAGGGTTTAGGTCTTAGGGTTTAGGGTTTAGGGTTTAGAATTTAGGGTTTAGAGTTTGAGGCTAATGGTTTAGGTTTTATATTTTATGGTTAATGATTTAGGTTTTATTTTTTTTTTTGTTCTCAAGGTTTTGGGTTCATGGTTTAGGGTTTAGGTTTTATGGCTATGGGTTAAGGGTTTATTTTTAATGGGGATTATGATTTAAATTTTAGGGTTTATGCCTAAGGGTTTAGTGTTTAAGTATAGGATTTGGGACTAAGGGTTTAGGGTTTAGGGCTAAGGGTTTATTATTTAGGGTTTAGAGGGTTTTCAATTTAGGGTTTAGAGTTTTAGGTTTAGGGATTAGGAAAATTATTTAGGGTTTAGGGTTTAGGGTTTATGGATTAGTGCTTGGGGTTTATGGTTTACGATTTAGGATTAAGGGAAAAGGGGTTTAAGGCTAAGGGTATAAGGTTAAGGGCTCATGATTTAGGGTTTAGGGTTTAGAATTTATTGTTTAGTTTTGAAGGTTTAGAGTTTAGGGCTAGGGGTTTAGGATTTAGGATTTAGGATTTAATGTTTATGGTTTAGGAATTAGGGATAAGGGTTTAGGGTTTAGGGTTTAGGTTTTAGGGTTCGTGGTTTATGGTTTATGGTTCGGGGGTTTAGGGATAAGGGTTTAGGGTATAAGGTTTAGGGTTTAGGGTGTAGGGTATATGGTTTAGGGTTTGGGGTTTAAGCTATAGGTCTTAGGGTTTAGGGTATATGATATAATGTTTAGTGCTTAGGGGGTTTATTGTTTAAGGTTTAGGTGTTTAGTGTTTTAGTGTTTGGGGATGATGCATTAGGGTATAGGGTTTAGGGATCAGAGTTTAGGGCTTAGGGATGAGGATTTAGGGTTTATGGTTTAGGGTTTATGGTTTATTGTTTATGTTTTAGTTTTTATGGATCATGTTTAGGGTTTAGGTTTTAGATATTAGTGATTACTCTTTAGCTTTTAGGTTTTAGGGTTTAGGGTTTATGATTTGGGGATATGGGTGTAGGGTTTAGGGTTTAGTGGTTTTATGGTTTAGGGTTTTGTGTTTAGGGTTTAGGGTTTTATGTTTAGGGTTTAGTTTTTAAGGTTTAAGGTTAAGGACTATAGGCTCAAGGTATATGATTTAGGGTTTAGGGTTTAATGTTTAGGGTTTAGGGATTAGGGTTTAGGACTAAGGGTTTAGGGTTTAGGGTTTGGTGTTTTTTTAGTTTTATGTTTAGGGTTAAGGGCTAAGGGTTTTGGGTTAATGGTTTAGGGTTTAGGGTTTATGGTTTATGTCTAGGGTTTTAGGATTTAGGGTTTATGGCTTAAGATTTAGAATTTAGGATTTAAGTCTAAGGGTTTAGGGTTTAGGGGTTTTAAAGTTTAGGTTTTAGTGTTTAGGATTTGCAGTTTAGGGTATAGACATTAGGGTTTAGGGTGCAAGGTTTAGTCTTTAGGATTTAGGACTCACGAGTTTAGGATTTAGAGTTTAGGGCTAAGGGTTTATGGTTTATGGTTTAGGGTTTAGGTTTTAGGGTTTAAAGTTTAGCATTTAGGGTTTTGGTTTTAGGAATTAGGGTTAAGGTTTTATGGTTTAGGGTTTAGTGTTTAGGGCATAGGGTTTAGGGGTTAGGGTTTAAGGTTTAGGGTTTAGGGTTGATGGATCATGGTTTGGGGTTTAGGGTTTAGGGTTTAGGGTTTATGGTTTGTGATTTATGGTTTATTAGGGTTTAATATTTACAGGTTAGGGTTTAGGGTTTAATTTTTAGTTTTTGGGATTTAGGGTTTAGGGTTTACTTATCAAGGTTTAGGGTTTAGATTTTAAAGTTTACGGTTCTGGCACGAGGGTTTAGGGTATAGGGGTTTATGGTTTAGGTTTGAGTGTTTAGGATTTATGGTTTAGGGTTTAGTGTTTAGTGTTTAAGGTTTAGGGTTTAGGGCCTAGGGTTTAGTTTTTAGTGTTTAGGGTTTAGTGTTTACAATTTCAGGCTCATGGTTTAGGGTTTATGGTTTAGGGTTTAGTTTTTAGGGTTTGTGATTTATGGTTTATGGTTTAGTGTTTAGGATTTAGGGTTTAGGGTTTAAGGATTAGGGTTTAGGTTTTAGGCTTTAGGGTTTTGGTTCGGTGTTTAGGGTTTAGGGATCAAGGTTTAGGGTTAATGGTTTATGGTTTAGGGTTTAGGGTTTAGGTCTCAAGGGTTTAGAGTTTAGGTATCATGGGTTTAGGGATTATTTTTTAGAGATAAGGGTTTAGGATTTAGGGTTTGGTTTTATGCATTGGAGTTTAGGGTTTAGGGTTTACACTTATGGTTTAGTTATCGGGGTTTAGGGTTTCTTTTAAAGGGTTTAGGGATCATTGTATAGCATTTAAGATTTAGGGCTTTAGGATTTAGGGTTTATGGTTTAGGGATAAGAATTCGGGTTTAGGGGGTTTACGATTTAGTGTTTAAGATTTTGGTTTTATGGTTGAGGGTAGGGTTTATAGATTAGGGCTTTGGTTTCTACAGTTCAATGTTTAGTGTATAGTGTTTAGGGTTTATATCTTTGGGTTTATGGTTTAATGTTCGGTGTTTAGGGCCAGAAATTTAGGGTCTCATGTTTAGGATTTAGTTTTTAGGGTTTATAGTTCAGGGTTTATGGTTTAGTAGTTAGGATTTAGTTTTTAGTAGGGGTTTATGGTTTTAGCTTTAGGGTTTAGTGTTTAGTGTTTAGTGTTTAGTGTTTAGTGTTTAGGGTTTAGTGTGTAGGGTTTAGGACTCAAGGTTTAGTTTTAGGGGTAGTGGATTAGGGCTAAGGGTTTAGGGTTTAGGGTTTATTGTTTAAACTTTAGGGTTTAAGGTTTAAGATTTAATTATAGTTTAGGGTTTAGGGCTAGGGGTTAAGGGTTTAGGTTTTAGTTTTTAGGGATTAAGGTTTAGGTTTTAGGGTTTAGGATTATGGCTAAGGGTTTAGTGTTTATGGTTTATAGTTTAGGGTTTATAGTTTACGGTTTAGGGCTATGGGAGATGGTTTAGGGATCGGGCTTTATGGTTTAGGTGTTAGGGTTTATGGTTTAAGTTTTAGGGATAAGGGTTTAGGATTTAGTGTTTAGTGTTTATGGTTTAGGGTTAAGGGTTTAGTGTTTAGGATTTAAGGTTTAGAGTTTAAGGCTTAGGGTTTTGGTTTAGGATTTAGGGCTCGAGAGATTAGGGTTTAGGTTTTATGGTTTGTGGATTAGGGCATAGGGTATAGGGTTTAGGGCTTAGTGCTCACCATTTATGGATTAGGGCTTACACATAATGATTTAGGTTTTAGGAATGAGAGGTTTAGGGTTTAGGATTTTTGTTTCGGGTTTAGTGTTTAGGTGTTAGTGTTGTTGAAAATAAGTAGCACCCTGGATGTTAATAAAGCTTCTAGTTTGACATTTTTGATATCTAGTGTGATTGCACAACATTGAATCTTTTCCCCAAGTGTGGGACTTGTAAAAATGGGAAAAGAATCTCCAGGTTAGAGGTTGGTTCCTCAAATCCTCTGATTAGGTATATTACTTGCAAGTTACAGAGGGTTTGAATTCAAAATCCTACTCTAAATTCCAAAGAGGGCAGAGATAGAGAATGCAAAATTGAAACTAATGCTAATAAGGTGATGCACCAAAGGAGTGGTGAGCATTTTTTGCTTCTGCAGATTGACACAGATCATGGGAATGCAACAAAACTTCATGCACAAACTGATGACATGTAATGAAAGATCAGAAAGAAAGCAAACAACATAAGCAGAGGAGTGAAACTCATTCACAGAGCTTGCATTGTCATTTTTAATGTCAAAATACATACATTACAACATCTGGGAGATAGAAAACATGTTGCAGTCCTGGAAGAGGCCTGATTTTTCCACAAAAATCACTTTTTGGTGAAAGAGGGAGCCTACAATACATAAAAAATGTTCAACCCTTTGAAAATGAGCCAAATCGGCTTTTCTGATGCCGAAATGATCCTGTGGAGACGCAAACATGGGAAAACATGGGAGAGCTTCAACCACTTTGACCAAAAATGTAATAAAATAGCATGGTAATCCTTATAATTCCATTCCCTAACATTTTTTACCATCTTTGGAGAATGTGAGCGATTCTTAATTAAAAATGGTGGTTGAAACATCATTTACTGTCTCATGACCACGTGCTTTAGGCTTTTTCAATTTCCTCTCTCAAAATCCATCAAAATAAAAAAATGACCTCATAATCTTGTAGATAATTTCACTATATTTCCATTGATATAAAGAATGTGAAAAACTAAGCTCTAGATCGAAAGATATGGCCATTTGAAATTTTAGGGCAAAACAGGGCCAAAATGGATTGGCGGGTGAAAATTTTGAAATTTTCCACTTTTTGCATTTGGGAAAATTTCCCAAAAATCTCCGCACTCCACCATTCCAGATGCCACGTGGCATGTTATGATTGGACATGGACCTTCTGCGCTTTATTTCCTTTGTTTTGGCCATTGGAAATTTTTCCAAAAAATCTCCGCTGGGCCGATGAGTTGAGGACACATGGCAGTAGGTGATTCGCCGTGGGCATTTCCTCCTGAATTTTTCATTACTTTTTGATTATTTTCTGACTCAGACATGTGGTGAAACCCCATTCGTTGTGGGATTTTCCTTTCCTTTTTCCCTATGGGCCTTTATATTTTTTTCCACCACCGGACACGTGGCAAGCTTCCATTGGCTCGCGTTTGGGGGCGTTTTCTTCTGAAATTTCCTTCATTTTTTTCTTTGGGAAAATTTCCCAAATTTTCCCGCCTTCCACCGATCTGGGACACATGGCATCATCTCATCACTGCAGGCCCTTGGGGCAAACATTTTTCTTTTCATTTTAGCTTTTGGGAAAAAATCCCAATCTCCCCATGTGCTCTCTGAAGTCTCACCCCGGGGACACGTGGCGTAATCCGATTGGGTGGCGGGCTTGCATGAGGTAAAAATTCTCCATTGCTTTTTACCAAAACACTTCACCAAAATTCCAATATTTCCTCCACCCTCCGCTGGTCCGATGCCATAGGACACGTGGCATAACATGATTGGGTGCGGGCCTTTCCTTTTGAAATTTTCCATGGTGCCAACACTTAGTCAATTTTTCAATTTTTCCCCTTGGACACGTGGCGTAATCCGATTCACTGACGAGGCCTACGGGGTAAAATATTCCTTTTGAAAACTTTTCCAAACACTTGGTAAAAATTCCAAGTTTTCCTCCAACCCCCGCCACTTCCTTTGACATGTGGCACCATATTCTGCTACAGACCTTCCAGGGAAAATTTCCCATAAAATCCATAGAGCCATAAATTAAAAAATACATGGAGTTAGGAGGAAAACTTTACCTTTCTAGAAAGCTGAGAAAAATATATATCTAATGATACCATTTCTAGAAAATATTGAGTTCTTAAAAAGAAAAAAAAAAAATGACGGAGAGGCACAAGAGAGGGAAGAATGAAGGAGTTAGCCACAAAATGAGCAAGGGGCACATTTTGGATAACAATTTTGGTGACTCAAAGGGGTCATCTACCTGTTGGATGAAGTTACCAATTGCTTGAAGCAATCCATTAGCCATGGAGTCATTAAATTCTCTGCTTGGTACCCCAACTAATTATAACACTACAAGGAGGAAGATGGAGGGTGGAACATCACCTGATGGAGCAAGGCCTGCAAACACATTTCCAGGAATAACAAGCTTGTGCCAAAGCACTTAGGGAAAGCAAACTAATCTATAGAAAAACAATGTGCATAAGCACTTGGAGGAATGAAAACCTAAGCTAATATGTAAAAGGTGGAGAATTCCTTTAGTAGAATGCTTTAGATGGATTCCTTTGACTGGAATCTGTAGTTCTTTTCCATCCAATGAAGACAATTGGAAAGCACTGCTATCCTTAAACTTTGTGACCATGTATGGGCCACTCCAAATGACATCAAATTTTGAATGCCTTCCCAGTTTTATCTCTCTCTGTATCCCATTTTAACACTAGATCTCCAACTTGGAAAGATCTATCCTTGGCCTTCTTATCAAAGGTCTTCTTGATCAAAGCTTGATCCTTCTCCATTGCTCAGGATGCTTGATTTCTGATTTCTTGGAGCTCCATCAATTCTACATATCTAACCTCCATGGGCTCAAACTCCAACAAATCCAACTGTTTCATGAGTTCCAATGTTGGCAACTCAAGTGACATGGGCAAAATTACCTCTCTCCCATAAACAAGCTTAAATGGAGAGTTACCTGTAGATCTCTTGGGAGTTATCCTATCAGCCCATAAGGCTGATTTCAATTTGGTATGCCAAGACCTCTGATTTTCATCAAGAGTCCTCCTAATGATCCTCAACA
>CM031234.1:1027137517-1027245022 GCA_018340775.1 Taxus wallichiana var. yunnanensis | reverse complement strand
TTAACTTTAGGGTTTAGGGTTTAGGGTTTATGATTCAGGGTTTAGTTTTTAGGGTTTAGGGTTTTAAGTTTTGAGTTTATTGTTTAGGGTTTAGGATTTATAGTTTATGGTTTACGGTTTAGGGTTTTCAAGTTTATGGTTTAGGGTTTCAAGTTTATGGTTTAGGTCTAAGGATTAAAGTTTATGGTTTAGGGTTTACGTTTTAGGATTTAGGGTTTAGGGTTTAGGGTTTATGGTTTAGGGCTAAAGGTTTAGGGTATATGGGTTTCTACAATTCAAGGTTTAGTTTTTGGGTTGAGGGTTTAAGGTTTAGTATTTAGAGTTTAGGGTTTCAATTTTATGGTTTAAGTTTTAGTCTTCAAGGTTTTGTGCTAAGGGATTACATTTTAGGTCTTAGGGTTTAGGGTATAGGGTGTATGGTTTAGGGCTAAAGTTTTAGGGTTTATGGGGTTTACGATTCAAGGTTTAGTTTTTAGGGTTTAGGGTTTAGGTTTTAGGGTTTAGGGTTTAGGATTTATGGTTTAGGGTTTGGGGTTTATGATTTAGGTTTTACGGTTTTATGTTTAGGGTTTAGGATTTATGGTTTATGGTTTCTACAATTTAGGATTTAATATTTATGGTTTAGGGTTTAGGTTTTAGGGTTTAAGGTTTAGCGCTTAGGTTTTAGGGGTTTAGGGTTTAGGATTTAGGGTTTAGGGTTTAGGTCTCAGGGTTTAATGTTTAGGGCTAAGGGATTATAGTTTAGGGCTTAGGGTTTAGGGCTAAAGGTTTAGGGTTTATGGGGTTTATGATTTTAGGTTTAGTTTTTATGGATTAGGGTTTAGAGTTTAGGGTTTAGGGCTTAGAGTTTAGGGTTTAGTGTTTAGGGTTTAGGGTTTAGAGTTTAGGGTTTAGGGTTTAAGTTTTAGTGTTTAGGGTTTAGAGTTTCAAATTTAGGGTTTAGGTTTTAGGGTCTACGATTCAATGTTTATTTTTTTGGGTTTAGGGTTTAGGGTTTTGATTTTATTGTTTAGGGTTTAGGATTTATGGTTTATGGTTTATAGTTTAAGGTTTTATATTTAGGGTTTAGGGTTTATTTCTAAGGGTTTAGGGTTTAGGGTTTAGGGCTAAAGGTTTAGTTTATGGGTTTTACGATTCAAGGTTTTGTTTTTAGGGTTTAGGTTTTAGGGTTTAGGGTTTAGGGTTTATGATTTATGGTTTAATGTTTACCGTTTAAGGTTTAGATTTTAGGGTTTAGGGTTTAGGGTTTAGGTCTCAGGGTTTAATGTGGATTTAAGTTAAAGGCTTAGGGTTTACGGTTTAGGATTTATTGTTTAGGGTTTAGGGTTTAGGGTTTAGGGTTAAAGGTTTAGGGTTTATGGGATTCAATGTTTAGTTTTTTTAGGGTTTGTGGTTTAGGGCTTCAAGTTTACGGTTTAGGGTTTGGATTTATGCTTTATGGTTTACAGTTTAGGGTTTAATGTTTAGGGTTTAGGGTTTAGGGTTTATGGATTAGGGTTTAGGATTTAGGGTTTAGGTCTCGGGATTTAAGGTTTAGGTCTAAGGGATTACAATTTAGGTTTTAGGGTTTAGGGTTTAGTATTGAGGGTTTCAAGTTTAGGGTTTAGGGTTTAGGATTTATGGTTTTTATATAGTTTAAGGTTTAATACTTATTGTTTAGGGTTTAGTGTGCATGGCTTAGGGTTTAGGTCTCATGGTTTAAGATTTAGCGATAAGGGATTAAAGTTTAGGGCTTACGGTTTAGGGTTTAGGGTTTAGGGTATATGGGGTTTACGACTCAAGGTTTACTTTTTTGGGTTTAATGTTTAGGGTTTATGGATTATAGTTTAGGGTTTAGGGTTTTGGGCTAAGGGATTACATTTTAGGGCTTTGGGTTTAGGGTTTAGGGATTAGTTTTTAGGGTGTATGGTTTAGGGCTAAAGGTTTAGGGTTTATGGGGTTTATGATTCAAGGTTTAGTTTTTAGGGTTTAGGGTTTATGGTTTATGGTTTATGTTTTAGATTTTAGGCTTTGAAGTTTAGGGTTTAGGGTTTAGGATTTATGGTTTATGGTTTATAGTTTAGGATTTAATATTTAGGGTTTATTTTTAGGGTTTAGTTCTCAGGTGTTTAGGGTTTAGGTGTAGGGATTAGGGTTTAGGGTTTAGGGTTTAGGTATCAGCTTTTAATGTTTAGGGCTAATGGATTATAGTTTAGGGCTTATGGTTTAGGGTTTAGGGATAAAGTTTTAGGGTTTATGGGGTTTACAATTCAAGTCTTAATTTTTAAGGTTAAGGGTTTAGGGTTTAGGGTTTAAGGTTTAGGATTTATGGTTTTAACTTTAGGGTTTTAGGTTTAGGGTTTAGTGTTTAGGGTTTATGGTTTAGGGATTACGATTCAACATTTAGTTGTTAGGATTTAGGGTTTACGGTTTTAGGTTTTGAGTTTATTGTTTAGGGTTTAGGATTTATGGTTTATGGTTTATGGTTTAGGGTTTAGGTTTTCTTGCTCGTGGTTAAGGGTTTAGGGTTTAGGGTTTATTTCTCATGGTTTAAGGTTTAGGGCTAAGGGATTACAATTTATGGTTTATGGTTTAGGGTTTAGGGATAAAGGTTTAGTTTATGGGTTTTACGATTCAAGGTCTTTTTAGGGTTTATAATTTAGGGTTTTGTGTTTTGGGTTTATGATTTATGGTTTATGGTTTATGGTTTACAGTTTACCGTTTAATGTTTAGGGTTTAGGGTTTAGGTCTTATGATTTAAGGTGGATTATAGTTAAGGGATTAGGGCTTAGGTTTTAAGGTTTAGGGTTTAGGGTTTATGGTTTAGGGCTAAGGGTTTAGGGTTTATAGGATTTATGATTCAAGGTTTTATTTTTAGGGTTTAGGGTTTAGGGTTTTGAGTTTATGGTTTTAGGATTTATGGTTTATGGTTTAGGGTTTAGGTCTTAGGATTTGAGGTTTAGGGATAAGGGATTACATTTTAGTGTTTAGGGTTTAGGGTTTAAAGTTTAGGGTTTAGGGTTTAGGATTTATGGTTTATTGTTTACGGTTTAAGTTTTAATATTTAGGATTTCGGGTTTAGGTCTCAAGGTTTAAGGTTTATGGCTAAGGGATTAAAATTTAGGGCTTAGGGTTTAGGGTTAAGGCTTTATTGTTTAGGGCTAAAGGTATAGGGTTTATGGGGTTTACGATTCAAGGTTTAGTTTTTAGGGTTTAGGGTTTAGGGTCTAGGGTTTAGAGTTTAAGATTTATGGTTTATGGTTTATTGTTTATGGTTTAGGGTTTAATATTAAGGGTTAAGGGTTAAGGGTTAAGTGCTCGGGGTGTAGGGTTTAGGTTTTAGGGTTTAGGTTTCAGGTTTAAGGTTTAGGGCTAAGGGATTAAAGTATAGGGCTTAGGTTTAGGGTTAAGGGTTTAGGGTTTAGGGTTTAGTGTTTATTGTTTATGGGGGTTATGATTCAAATGTTAGTTGTTATGGTTTAGGTTTTGAGTTTAGGGTGTAGTGTTTAAGATTTATGGTTTACGAGGTTTAATATTTATGGTTTATGGTTTAAGGTTTAGTGCTAAGGGTTTAGGGTTTAGGGTTTAGGTTTTAGGGTTTAGGGTTTACGTCTCGGGGTTTAAGTTTTAGGGCTAAGGGGTTATAATTTAGGGCTTAGGGTTTAGATTTTAGGGTTTAGAGTTTAGGGTTTAGGGTTTAGGCTTTAAGTTTTCATGTTTAGGTCTTAGGGTTTAAGGTTTAGGGCTAAGGGATTAGTGTTTAGGGTTTAGGATTTAGTATTTAGGGTTTATGGTTTAGGGCTAAATATTTAGGGTTTATGGGGTTTATGATTGAAGGTTTAGTTTTTAGGGTTTATGGTTTAGGGTTTAGGGTTTTGAGTTTAGGGTTTAGGGTTTAGGATTTATGGTTTATGCTTTACACTTTACGGTTTAATATTTGGGTTTTAGGGTTTAGGGTTTAGTGCTCAGCCTTTAGGGTTTAGGTTTTAGGGTTTAGGGTTTAGAGTTTAAGGTTTAGGACTAATGGATTATAGTTTAGGGCTTAGGGTTTAGGGTTTAATGTTTAGGGTTTAGGATTTAGGGTTTAGTGTTTAGGGTTTAGGTTTATTGTATATGAGGTTTACAATTCAAGGTTTAGTTTTTTTGGGTTTATAGTTTAGGGTTTCAAGTTTACGGTTTATGGTTTAATATCTAGGGTTTATGGTTTAGTGATCAAGGTTTAGGGTTTAGGGTTTAGGGTAAAGGGATTACATTTTAGAGCTTATGGTTTAGGGTTTAGGGTTTAGGATTTATGGGTTACGTGTTAGGATTTAATATTTATGGTTTAGGGTTTAGGGTTTAAGGTTTAGGTCTCATGGGTTAGTTTTTATGGGGTTTAAAATTCAAGGTTTAGTTTTTAGGGTTTAGGGTTTCAAGTTGCAGGTTTAAGGTTTAAGATTTATGGTTTATGGTTTACAGTTTAGGGTTTAATTTTAAGGGTTTAGGGTTTAGGGTTCAAGATTTAAGGTTTAGGGATAAAGGATTACAATTTAGGTTTTAGGGTTTGTTGTTTTGAGTTTAGTGTTTAGGGTTTAGTATTTATGGTTTATTTTTTATCTTTTAGGGTTTAATATTTAGGGTTTAGGGTTTAGGGTTTATGGTTTAGGTTTTAGTGCTTAGGGATTATGATTTAGGTTTTAGGGTTTAGGGTTTAGTGCTTAGGGTTTAGGGTTTAGGGTTTAAGATTTAGGTCTCGGGGTTTATGGTTTAGGGCTAAGGGATTATAATATAGGGTTTAGGGTTTACAGGTTTACGGTTTAGGGCTAAAGGTTTAGGTTTCATGGGGTTTATGATTCAAGGTTTTGTTTTTTGGGTTTAGGGTTTAGGGTTTCATGTTTTGGGTTTAGGGTTTAGAATTTATGGTTAATGTTTTACGATTTAGGGTTTAGGGTTTAGGGTTTAGGATTTAAGGTTTAGGGCTAATGGATTATAGTGTTGGGTTTAGGGTTTCAAGTTTAGGGTTTAGGGTTTAGTATTTAATGTGTATTGTTTATGGTTTAGGGTTTAATATTTATGGCTTAGGATTTAGGGTTTAGGTTTTAGTGCTCAAAGTGTTTAGGGTTTAGGGTTTAAGGTTTAGGGTTAAGGGATTACATTTTAGGGCTTAGGTTTTAGGTTTTAGGGTTTATGGTTTATTTTTTAGGGCTGAAGGATTAGGGTTTATGGGGTTTACAATTAAAGGTTTAGTTTTTAGGATTTAGGGTTTCAACTATATGGTTTAGGGTTTAAGATTTATGAATTATGGTTTACAATTTAGGGTATAATATTTAGGGTCCGGGGTTTATGGTTTAGTGCTCAAGATTTAGGGTTTAGGTATTATGGTTTAAGGTTTAGGGCTTGGGGATTACAGTTTATGGCTTAGGGCTTAGGGCTTAGGGTTTAGGGTTTATGTTTTATTTTTAGGGTTTAGGTTTTAGGCTTTAGGATTTAGAGTTTAGGGTTTCGAGTTTGGGGTTTACGGTTTATGATTTATGGTTTATGGTTTAGGCTTTAGTGTTTAAAGTTTAGTGCTAATGGTTTAGGATTTAGGTTTTAGGCTTTAGGCTTTAGGCTTTAATGTTTAGGGTTTAGGGTTTAGGATTTAGGTTTTAGGGTTTAGGTCTCGTGGTTTAAGGTTTAGGGCTAAGGGATTAGGGTTTAGGGTTTTGTGTTTTGTATTTAGGGTTTTTCTTGCTCGGGGTTTATTGTTTAGGTCTCGGGGTTTGAGGTTTAGGGCTAAGGGATTAGAGTTTAGGGCTTAAGGTTTAGGGTTTAGGTTTTATGGTTTAGGGCTTAAGGTTTAGGGTTTATAGGGGTTTACGATTCAAGGTTTAATTTTTAGGGTTTATGGTTTATAGTTTAGGGTTTATTGTTTTGAGTTTAGGGGTTAGGGTTTAGGATTTATAGTTTATGGTTTACGGTTTAGGTTTTACTACTTATGGTTTAGGGTTTAGGTTTCTACAGGTTTAGGGTTTATGTTTTAAGGTTTAGGGTTTAGGTCTGGGTTTAATGTCTAGGGCTAATGGATTACATGGTTTAGGATTTAGGTTTTATTGTTTAGGATTTATATTTTAGGGTTTAGGGTTTATCGTTTATGGTTTAAGGTTTACGGTATATGGGGTTTATGATTAAGGGTTTAGTTTTTTTTGTTTAGGGTTTAGTTTTTTTTGTTTAGGGTTTAGGTTTTAGGTTTTAGGGTTTAGGGTTTAGAGTTTAGGCGTTAGAGTTTATGATTTAGGGTTTAATATCTAGGGCTTAGGGTTTAGTGCTCAAGGTTTAGGGTTTAGGGTTTAGGGCTAATGAATTTCATTCAAGGCTTAGGGTTTAGGGTTTAGGGTTTAAGGTTTATAGTTTAGGTCTCACCGTGTAAGGTTTAGGGCTAAGGGATTACAGATTAAGGCTTAAAGTTTATGTTTTAGGGTTTAGGGTTTATGGCTTACTGCTAAAGTTTTAGGGTTTATGGGGTTTACGATTCAAGGTTTGGTTTTTAGGATTTAGGGTTTATCATTTAAATTTTAGGGTTTAGGGTTTAGGATTTATGGTTTATGGTTTATTGTTTAATATTTAGGGTTAAGGGTTTAGGGTTTATTGCTCAGGGTTTAGGGTTTAGGTCTCAGGGTTTAAGGTTTAGGCTTAAGGGATTACAGTTTAGGGCTTAAGGTTTAGGGTTTAGGGTTTAGGGCTAAAGGTTTAGGATTTATGGGGTTTATGATTCTAGGTTTAGTGTTTAGTGTTTAGGGTTTAGGGTTTTTAGTTTATTTATTAGGGTTTCAAATTTATGGTTAATGGTTTACAATTTAGGGTTTAATATTTAGGGTTAAGGTTTTAGGGTTTAGTTCTCAAGGTTTAGGGTTTAGGATTTAGGGTTTAGGGTTTAGTACTTAGGGTTTAGGGTTAAGGTTTTAGGGTTTATGTCTCAGGGTTTAAGGTTTAGGGCTAAGTGATTATAGTTTACTGACTTAGGGTTTAGTATTTAGGGTTTAGGGCTAAAGGTTTATGAGGTTTACAATTCAAGATTTAGTTTTTAGGGTTTATGGTTTATAGTTTAGGATTTAGGGTTTAGGGTTTAGGTTTTCAAGTTTAGGGTTTATGGTTTAAGATTTATTGTTTATGGTTTAAGCTTTACAGTTTAGGGTTTAGGGTTTAGTGCTTAGTGTTTACGGTTTACGGTTTAGGGCTAAAGGTTTATGGGGTTTGTAATTAAAGGTTTAGTTATTATGGTTTATGGTTTATCATTTAGGATTTAGGGTTTAGGGTTTATGGTTTTGAGTTTAGGGTTTAGGGTTTAGGATTTATGGTTTATGGTATAAGGTTTAGGGTTTAATATTTAGGGTTTAGGGTTTAGTGCTTAGTGTTTAGGGTTTAGGGTTTAGTGTTTAGGTCTCATGGTTTAAGGTTTAGGGCTAAGGGATTATAGTTTAGGGCTTAGGGTTTAGGGTTTAGTGTTTAGGGTTTAGGGTTTATGGTTTAGGGCTAAAGGTTTAGGGTTTATGAGGTTTTCAATTCAAGGTTTAGTTTTTAGGGTTTAGGGTTTAGGGTTTAAGGATTAGGGTTTAAGGTTTAGGATTTAGGGTTGAGGGTTTCTACTTTAGGGTTTATCATTTAGGGTTTAGGGTTTAGGGTTTACAATTTGTGGTTAAGTTTTTAGAGTTTAGGGTTTAGGGTTTTGAGTTTATAGTTTAGGATTTATGGTTTATGGGTTACGGTTTAGGGTTTAATATTTATGGTTAAGGGTTTAGGGTTTAGTTCTCGGGGTTTATGGTTTAGGTCTCATATTTAAAGTCTTAGGGCTAAGGGATAAAATTTTAGGGTTAAGGTTTAGGGTTTAGGGGTTAGGATTTAGGGCTAAAGGTTTAGGGTTTATGGGGTTTACGATTTAAGGTTTAGGGTTTAGGGTTTTGAGTTTAGTGTTTAGGGTTTATGATTTATGGTTTATTGTATATGGTTTAGGGTGTAATATTTAGGGTTAAGGTTTTAGGGTTTAGTGCTCAAGTTTTAGGGTTTAGAGTTTAGGTTTAGGGTTTAGGTCTCAAAGTTTAAGGTTGGGCTAAAGGATTACAACTTAGGGATTAGGGTTTAGGGTTTAGGGCTAAAGGTTTATAGGGTTTATTATTCAAGGTTTAGTTATTAGTGTTTATTGTTTAGGGTTTAGGATTTAGGGTTTAGCGTTTAGGGTTTAGGGTTTAGTGTTTAGGTCTCGGGGTTTAAAGTTTAGGGGTAAGGGATTATAATTTAGGGCTTAGGGTTTAGGTTTAGGGTTTCGGGTTTAGGGTATAGGGTTGAGTGTTTCTTGTTTAGGGCTAAAGGTTTATGTTTTATAGGGTTTACAATTCAAGATTTAGTTTTTAGGGTTTAGGGTTAAGGGCTTAGGATTTAGGGTTTAGGGTTTAGGATTTAGTGTTTAGGGTTTAGAGTTAATGATTTAGGGTTTACGATTCATGGTTTAGTTTTTAGAGTTTAGGTTTTAGGGTTTAGCGTTTAGGGCTTAGTGTTTAGTGTTTAGGGTTTAGGATTTAAGGTTTATGTTTTCAGTTTAAGGTTTAAGGTTTACGATTTAGGGATAAATGTTTAGGGTTTATGGTGTTTATGATTCAAGGTTTAGTTTTTAGGGTTTAGGGTTTAGTTGTCATGGTTTAAGGTGTAGTTCTAGGGTTTTGGGTTTATGATTTATGGTTTATGGTTTTCGGTATAGTGTTTTTTTAGGATTTATGGTTTAGGGTTTATGATTTAGGATTTTGGTCTCAAGGTTTACGGTGGATTATATTTTAGGGCTTAGGTTTTAGGGTTTAGGGTTTAGGTTTATGATTTAGGACTAAAGTTTTAGGGTTTAGGGTTAGGTCTCGGGGTTTACGATTTAGGGTTAAGGGATTATAGTTTAGTGCTTAGGGTTGAGGGTTGAGAGTTTAGGCATTAAGTTTAAGGGATAAAAGTTTAGGGCTTATGGGGTTTACGATTCAATATATAATTTTTAGGGTTTAGGGTTTAGGGTTTAGGTATTAGGGTTTAAGGTTTAGGGCTAAGCGATTAAATTTTAGGGCTTAGGATTTAAGATTTAGGGTTTAGGGTTTTGAGTTTAGGGTTTAGGGTTTAGGATTTATAGTTTAGGGTTTAGGGTTTAGGGTTTAGGGTTTAGGGATTTAGTGTTTAGGTGTCGGGGTTTAAGGTTTAGGACTAAGGGATTACAGTTTAGGGTTTAGAGTTTAGGGTTTAGGGTTTAGGGTTTATTGTTTAAGGTGAAAGGTATAGGGTTTGTGGGGTTTACAATTCAAGGTTTAGTTTTTAGGGTTTAGGATTTATGGTTTTGCATTTAGGGTTTATGGTTTATGGTTTATGGTTTAGGTTTTAACTTCAGTGGTATAGGGTTTAGGATATATGGTTTATGTTTTAGGGTTTAGGGTTTAATATTTATGGTTAAGGTTTTAGGATTTAGTGCTTAGGTTTTAGGGTTTAGAGTTTAGGGTTTAGGGTTTATGTCTCGGGGTTTAAGGCTAGGCTAAGGTTTAGGGCTAAAGATTTATGGGTTTTACCATTCAAGGTTTAGTTATTAGTGTTTATTGTTTAGGGTGTAGTATTTAGGGTTTAGGGTTTAGATTTTATAATTTAGGGTTTAGGATTTAGTTCTAAGTGTTTGGGTTTTAGGGTTTAGTGTTTAGTTCTCATGGTTTAAAGTTTAGAGCTAAGGGATTATAGTTTAGGGCTTAGGGTTTAGGGTTTTAGGTTTAGTGTTTAGGGTTGAGGGTTTAAGGTTTAGGGCTAAAGGTTCATGGTTTGTTTTTTAGGGTTTATGGTTTAGGTTTTAGGGTTTAAGGTTAAGGGTTTAGGATTTAGGCTTTAGGCTTTAGGGTTTATGATTTAGGGCTTAGTGTTTAGATTTTATGGTTTAGGGTTTACTATTGACGGTTTACTTTTTAGAGTTTAGGTTTAAGGGTTTAGGTTTAAGGGTTAAGTTTTTAGGGTTTAAGGTTTAGGATTTAAGGTTTATGGTTTACAATTCAGGTTTTAAGGTTTAGGGTTTAGGGTTTAAGGTTTAGGATTTAGGCCTAAATGTTTAGGGATTATGGGGTTTATAATTCAAGGTTTAGTGTTTAGGTTTTAGGGTTTAGGGTTTAAGGTGTAGGACTAAGAGATTATAGTTTAGGGCTTAGGGTTTTGGATTTAGGGTTTATGGATTAAGGCTAAAGGTTTAGGTTGTACGGTCTTTACAATTCAAGGTTTAGTTTTTAGGGTTTATGGTTTTGAGTATAGCGTTTAGGGTTTATGGTTTATGGTTTAGGTTTATTTTTTATGGTTTAAGGTTAAGGGTTTAGGGTTTAGGTCTTAGGGTTTAAGGTTGATTATAGTTTAGGGCTTAAGGTTTAGGGTTTAGGTCTAAGGGATTATTGTTTAGGGCTTAGGGTTGACAATTGAGGGAGGAATTAAGGTTTAGGGATAAGGTTTAGGGTTTATGGGGTTTATGATTCAAATTTTAATTTTTAGGGTTTGGGGTTTAGGGTTTAGGGTTTAGGTATCATTCTTTAAGCTGTTTAGGGATAAGCGATTACATTTTAGGGCTTAGGGTTTTAGTTTTAGGGTTTAGGGTTTGTATTTTAGGGTTTAGGGTTTAGGATTTATGGTTTATGGTTTAGGGTTTAAGGTTTAGGGTTTAGGTCTCGGGGTTTAAGGTTTAGGACTAAGGTATTACAGTTTCAAGTTTAGGGTTTAGGGTTTATTGTTTAAGGCTAATGGTTTAGGGTTTATGGGGTTTACGATTCAAGGTTTAGTTTTTAGGGTTTAGGATTTAGGGTTTATGTTTTATGGTTTATGGTTTATGGTTTAGGGTTTTGACTTGAGTGTTTAAGGTTTAGGATATATGGATTATGTTTTAGGGTTTACGGTTTAGGTTTAGGTCTCGAGTTTAAGGTTTAGGGCTAAGGGATTACAATTTAAGGCTTAGGGTTTAGGTTATATGATGTTTACGAATCAAGGTTTGGTTTTTAGGGTTTAGGGTTTAGGGTTTGGGTCTCGGGGTTTAAGGTTTAGGGCTAAGTGATTATAGTTTAGGGCTTAGGGTTTAGGGTTTTAGGTTTAGGGTTTAGGGGTTAGGGTTTTGAGTTTAGTGTTTAGGATTTATTGTTTATGGTTTGGGGTTTAGGGTTTAATGCTTAGGGTTTAGGGTTTAGGTTTTAGGTCTTAGGGTTTAAGGTTTTGGGCTAAGGGATTATATTTTAGGGTTTAGGGTTGAGGGTTTATGGCTTAGGGTTTATGCTTTAGGGCTAAAGGTTTATGGTTTATGGGGTTTATGATTCAAGGTTTAGTTTTTAGGGTTTTGGTTTTAGGATTTGAGTTTAGGGTTTAGGGTTTATGATTTATGGTTTATAGTTTAGGGTTTAGGGTTTAATTTTTATGGTTTAGGGTTTAGGATTTAGTGCTCAAGGTTTAGGGTTTAGTGTTTATGGTTTAGGGCTAAAGGTTTAGGGTTTTTGGGGTTTATGAATCAATATTCAGTTTTTATGGTTTATGGTTTATGAGTTAGGGTTTAGGGTTTAGGGTTTCAAGGTTTAAAGTTTAGGTCTAAGGGATTAAAGTTTAGGTTTTAGGTTTTATTGTTTGGGGTTAAAGGTTTAGGATTTACGGGGTTTACGATTCAAGGTTTAGTTTTTAGGGTTTAGGGTTTAGGGATTAGGGTTTAGGGTTTTGAATTTAGGGTTTAGTATTTAAGGTTTATGGTTTATGATTTATGGTATAAGATTTGGGGTTTAGGGTTTAGAGTTTATGGTTTATGGTTTAGGTCTCGGGGTTTAAGGTTTAGGGATAATCAATTATAGTTTAAGGCTGAGAGTTTAGGGTTTAGGGTTTCATGTTTAGGGTTTAGGTTTTAGGGTTTTCGGTTTAGGATTTAGGGTTTAGCGTTTAGGTTATATGGGGTTTATGATTCAAGGTTTAATTTTTTTTTGGTTTAGGTTTTAGGGTTTAGGGTTTTAATTTTATAGTTTAAGGTTTAATATTTAGTGTTTAGGGTTTAGCACTCAAGGTTTAGGGTTTAGTGTTTAGGTTTTAGGGCTAAGGGATTACATTTTAGGGCTTAGCCTTTAGGGTTTAGGGTGTAGTGTTTAGGGTTTATGGTTTAGGGCTAAAGGTTTAGGGTTTATGGGTGTTATGATTCAAGGTTTAGTTTTTAGGGTTTAGGGTTTAGGGTTTAGGGTTTATGTTTTAGGTTTTATGGTTTCGAGTTTATGGTTTAGGGTTTAGGATTTATGGTTTATGGTTTCTGAGCTTTAGGATTTTATATTTAGGGTTTAGGGTTTACGGTTTAGGATTTAGGGTTTAGGGTTTAGGTCTCGTGGTTTAATGATTTAGGTTAAGGGATTATAGTTTAGGGCTTATGGTTTACAGTTTATGGTTTAGGGCTAAAGGTTTAGTGTTTATGGGGTTTACGATTCATAGTTTAGTTTTTAGGGTTTATGGGTTTACGATTCAATTTTAGTTTTTAGTTTTTAGGGTTTAGGTTTTTTAGTTTATTGTTAGTGCAAAATCACAGCACCCCTAGATGTAAATCAGGTTTCTAAGTTGATCATCAGGAATCCAGTGTGATTGCACAACATTGAATCCTTTCTCCAAGTGTGGGACTTGCAAGAATGAGAAAGGAATCTCTAGAGAAGGATGGTTCCTGCTCCTAAACTACCTGCCACGAGCTATTCCAGTGCAGGCAAGCTAATCTAATCCTAATCTAACCAGGCCAAGGAGACAGAGAGAGAGAGAGAAAAAGGAAAATAGCAAAATCCTACACTAAAACGGTGATACACCAGAGAAGGAGAATGTTGAACATCTATCAAAACTACCATGGAACAAGGAGAGGTGAGCAATGGGAAGGATGGATAGACGCATCATAGGCCCAAGGATAGATTTCACACAGAAAATGTCCCAAAATTCCATGAACATAGCTCCAAACCTGTAATGAACATTCAAAACACGAGCAAGGATGGACAGATGCATCACAAAACACATTTTTGTTGCTTCAGAAGTTTGCACAGAACATCATTTCAATAGTAAAAGGCAAAAAAATTCCATTACAGAGCAAGGCAGGAGGTTTGAAATCCATTTTCAATCCTAGAGAAGAAAAGAAGGGAGGGTAGAGCTGAAAAGATGAACCACTTGTAATCTCCCTCAAAATGAGCCAAATCTGGCTTTTACATTGCATGGGTCGAGCCCAGGAGACATAAAACATACAAAAACATGGGAGCCCATTCCTCCTTGACTGCAAATGCATTAAATCAGCATGGAGGACCTTACAAACCCATACCCTGCCATTTTTGACCAAATTGGAGGAGAATGCGACCCATTCTGTATTAAATTTGGTCGTTGAAATGTCACTTCTAGCCATGAACACGTGTCAGAGCTGTTTCTTAACTTTCTCTCTCAGACTACACCAAAATTCAAGATTGACCCTAGAATCATGTAGAGAATTTTATAAGCTTTCCAATGATATAAAGAACGTGTAAATTTGAGCTCTGGATCGAAAGATATGGTGATCTCGAAGATTTAGAGCACAAAAGCAGAGCAAAAATGGGTTTTGAAATTTTTCCCGCGCTCCGCCACTGGAAGACACGTGTAAAGCACTGATTGGATGAGAAATTCTCTCTCCTCCACCCTTCCATGGGTTTCCCTTTGAAAATTTGACATTTTAATGATTTTGGAAAATTTTCCATTTTTTCCCGCGCCCGCCACTGGGACACGTGGCATGATCTAGTTGGAGGACGGGTGCGGGGTCATCCTGTACCTTTTAGCTTTTGGCCAAATTTTTGCCAAATTCTCCACGTCCTCCCCGAGCTCTGCACTCCCCTTCACCTTATGACACGTGTCCTATGTCTATTGACTCAGGTGACCCTTCGAACCTTGCCCTTTGAAATTTTGGATGTTTTCCCTTGTGACACATGGCATTTCCTGATTCGTCCGCTGGTCTGCTGGCTTTTTGCGTCCCTTTGGTCCGGTTATCCCAAATAGTTTGGGACAAATTTTTTGATCTGCCTGATTCGGGCTTCCTATCCCTCTTTGAGGTGAAGACACGTGGCGTGATTTGATTGGCTCTCGGCTCCTTCACTTTCCGCGTCCCACGCGTCCATTTGTCCCAACTGTCCCAGATGTCTGGGAAAATTCTTCTGAACCACCTGAAATGGGCTTCCTTGTCCCTCTTTGCAGCCACTTTACCTTTTCACGTCCTTCATGTCCTTTCGGCCCAGATGTCCCAACTTGTTCTGCATAGCAGTTAGTCAATTTTTCCTCCTTCGGCCGAATTGAATTTCCGCATCCCACGCGTCCCGATGTCCCAATCGCCCAAAGTCTTTGCGCGCAGACCACCTGGAGGCTTTTCGGCCGATTCGCACCCCAACGTCCCAACTATCCCAAGGGCCGCCTGGACCAGGACTTAGCCAATTTTCATGATTTTTTCTGCCCCAAGCTTGTTTTTGCAACTTTTTCACCCTTTTTTAGAACTTGCTCTTTTCTTCTTGGACAGGAGAGTTAGAAAAAAAGCTGAGGGGACCCCAGAAACATGATTTTTTGCCTTGAATCAATCTATCTTACTCGGGACTAAAGAATTTAATGCATGTTATCAAAATTACCCTGGGGGGTGAATTTTGGATAACAATTTGGCGACTCAGTGGGGTCATCTGCCTGCTAGATGAAGTTGCCACATTCTGAGGCATCCATTGGGCATGGAGTCATGAGTAGTAATCAGAATCGATATGAAATTTGAAAACCTCCTCTCTCGAGCCACTTGAAAACCCACTGGACATGGAGTCGTTCTTACCAAAATGCCACTGAAATGGATTGTGCAAGAGCAAAACTAGCACCACAAAAACTATGTACAGAACTGAAAATCATACATGCTCCAAATGGAACATGTAGAGTGTGCACAAGCACTTATTTTACTGAAAGAAAACCTACCTACTCTACTCTAGCTGGAAGCAAAAGCAAGCTAAACAAACCCTGTAATTGGTTGTGAGAAATAGCTTCTATTTCTCAAAAGTGGCAGCCATGTAATTGATTTGGAGCTGATCATGACTGTTAGGATGAGTGGAAAATCAACAAGAAGCTGGTCTTCCACCCAAATCATCAAGGTATCAACTGAAGGTAGATTCAACACCTCTTTTAGTTGCTCTACATTTGGATTGAAGAGGTATGACAACTGATCCTTGGTACTTTGTAGCTCACCCTCATGCTCAGAAGTAAGCATAACTGGTTGTGACTTCTCCTTTAGCTCCAATGAAGCCAAATACCTGATTGGGCAAGGTTTGATCCATTTGATATGCCCATAGCTATGATTTTCAACTCCAAAAATGGAGTCTTCTTGTAGACCCTGAATGGATGGTGTGGAAGAAATGGTGAAGTTCCTCTGTCCTTTCTCTTCCTCTAATGAAGAACATGAAAGATTAAAATCTTCCAATCTTGGTTCTAAAGAGCTGCTATAAGATGTAGGCTGCTGCAAATGAATGTTCTCCTCCATGACAGCAGACTCAAGTGTTTGGAATGTGGATGATGAAAGAGAGAAAGGTGGAAACTCAACCGGCTCTTCTCCATCAAAACAGTCCTCCAAATCTGACAGATAAACTACCTCATTGTTGTCTTGCTGCAAATGTTCAACTTCCTCCATGGCATTCTCTTGATCTGCAACTTGATCACCATGGTTTCTTTCACCTTCCAACATTGAGTTTGAGAGATCAAACTCTTCTTCAGTATTAGAACTTGAGAGAGATGAAGTAGAAAGAAGAACTGAAGGTTCTCCTGTAGCCTGCTTTGTGCTTAAAGCCCTTAGATCTGTAATTTTCTCCTCCACAGCTAGAATGTGCTCCTCTTCTTTTGGATTTGGAGCAGCTTCTCCTTCCTCCAATGCTTGAAGACAATCTTGCTCTTGATTGAACTCTTCTTCCAGCATGAAGTTTGTCAAGTCAAACTCTTCAATCTGCTGCTCTAGAGGACAAGTTGGGACTGCAAGATCTTCTTCTGAGCTTTCTTCCTTTATGGCTGATTGTGCAACTTGAATTGAATCAGCATTCCCTTCAAATAGAGTGCCAACATGGACACTACTTTCTGAGAAAACTGACTGTTGATCTGCTTCTTCCTTTTGCTCTTCTTCATGACTATTTTTTGCAATTTCTTCTTCCCCACATGGAATTGGGAATGCAAGAGGAGGGATGGGTTGTAACTCAATTGATTTGGCAATTTTTTGTGGTGGTGGAGGAGGTAGAAACTCTTGTTTCTTTGGAGGAGGGGGTATTTCCGTTAGCTCTTGTGAATGGGATGACCTGTTTGGAAGGAAAAAGGAAAGAAGAATTGAGGTGTGGTGGAAGACTGAGAGGTGGAGACGTGGGATCAGCATTTGGGACAGTAGATGGAGAATTTAGAATTTGCAATTCCAAATGAGATGGTGCTGCTTGAGTAATGTGAAGAGAAAAACCAGATGATGGTGTAGAACTTACCCATTGACAAGGTTGTTCAACAACAAGTGTATAGGCCTCTATCTTTGCTATCCATTGTGCAAGTTGGGGTAGCATCTTCATCATGAAGTCCAGTTTCTCCTAAGGGCTGAAGTGTCTTGGAAAAAGGCCTCCCCATGGACAAGAAGTACTGTAACCAATTCTGAAAACTCTCATTTGAGCATTGTTGCTCGGGATCGCACCATATTTACCTCCATCTTTTGGATTTGTTCCAAAGAGATCTACATTTTCTTCTTGATTGCCCTCACAACCAGCATACCCTTGCTCTTAGGAAGCTCCATAGCCAAACTGATTTTGGCATTGCTGCTCGTATGGGTATGCATGCTGATCTTGAATTTGTTCAAAATATTGATTTGGAGGATTTAAAAAACATGTTGGAGGTGGAATATACTGTCATTGTTGTTGATGTGAATTCCATGATGGAAATGAATTCATGATTGCACAACTTCATGGAATGGAAAAGAATGAGAGGGATGGAAAGAAGGATGGATGGGAATGGATGGAAAAGCAGTGTCAGAATCTGAAATGGGTTGTTGATCGGATGGAGTCGCCATATGTGTTTGCAAATGCCTCCAAAGGCTGAAATCTCCACAGAACACATCAACCTGCAAAAGATGAAGTGGAAGACCTCTCGTGTCCCACCGAGCGTGCCAAAACTGTTAGTGTTTAAAATCACAGCACCCCGGATGTAAATCAGGTTTCTAAGTTGATCTTCAAGAATCCAAAGTGTGATTGCACAACATTGAATCCTTTCTCAAAGTGTGGGACTTGCAAGAATGAGAAAGAAATCTCCAGAGAAGGCTGGTTCCTGCTCCTAAACTACCTGCCATGAGCTATTCCAGTGCAGGCAAGCTAATCTAATCCTAATCTAACTAGGCCAAGGAGACAGAGAGAGAGAGAGAGAGAAAAGGGAAAACAAAAAAAGCCTACACTAAAACGGTGATACACCAGAGAAGGAGAATGTTGAACATCTATCAAAACTACCATGGAACAAGGAGAGGTGAGCAATGGGAAGGATGGACAGACGCATCACAGGCCCAAGGATAGATTTCACACAGAAAATGTCCCAAAACTCCATGAACATAGCTCCAAACCTATAATGAACATTCAAACTTGCACAAATACCTATAATGAAGAGAGGCAAGAAGAAAACAAGAAAAAAATGAGCAAGGATGGACAGATGCATCACAAAACATGGTTTTTGTTGCTTCAGAAGTTTGCACAGAACATCATTTCAATAGTAAAAGGCAAAAAAACACCATTACAGAGCAAGGGAGGAGGTTCGAACTCCATTTTCAACCCTAGAGAAGAAAATAAGGGAGGGCAGAGCTGAAAAGATGAACCACTTGTAATCTCCCTCAAAATGAGCCAAATCTGGCTTTTACATTGCATGGGTCGAGCTCAGGAGACAGAAAACGTATAAAAATGTGGAAGCCCATTCCTCCTTGACTGAAAATGCATTAAATTAGCATGGAGGACCTTACAAACCCATACCCTGCCATTTTGACCAAATTGGAGGAGAATGCGACCCATTTTGTATTAAATTTGGTCGTTGAAATGTCACTTCTAGCCGTGAACACGTGTCAGAGCTGTTTCTTAACTTTCTCTCTCTAGACTACACCTAAATTCAAGATTGACCCTAGAATCATGTAGAGAATTTTATAAGCTTTCTAATGATATAGACAACGTGCAAATCTGAGCTCTAGATTGAAAGATATGGTGATATGAAGATTTAGGGCACAAAACAGGCAAAAAAGGGTTTTGAAAATTTTTCCCGCACTCCGCCACCTGGATGACACGTGTCAAGTGTTGATTGGATGAGCAATTCTCTCTCCTCCACTCTTCCGTGGGTTTCCTTTGAAAATTTGATGTTTTTATGATTTTGGAATATTTTCCATTTTTTCCCCGCGCCCCTGCCACTTGGGACACGTGGCATGATCTGGTTGGAGGATAGGGGCGCGGGTCATCCTTTACCTTTTAGCTTTTTGGCCAAAATTTTTGCCAAATTCTCCAAGTCCTCCCCAAGCTCTACACTCCCCTTCTCCTTAGGACACGTGTCCTGTGTCTATTGGCTCGGGCCGACCCTTCGAACCTTGCCCTTTGAAATTTTGGATGTTTTCCCTTGTGACACATGGCGTTTCCTGATTCGTCCGCAGGCCTCCCGGCTTTTCACGTCCCTTTAGCCCGGTTGTCCCGAAACTGTCTAGGACAAATTTCTCCGATCCACCCGATTCGGGCTTCCCTGTCCCTCTTTGAGGTGAAGACATGTGGCGTGATTTGATTGGCTCTCGGCTCCTTCGGCTTTCCGCATCCCACGCGTCCATTTGTCCCAACTATCTCGGACTGTCTAGGAAAATTCTTCCAAACCGCCCGAAATGGGCTTCCTTGTCCCTCTTTGCAGCCACTTTACCTTTTCGTGTCCTTCGCGTCCTTTCAGCCCAGATGTCCTAACCTGTTCTACACAACAGTTAGTCGATTTTTTCCTCCTTCACTGAATTGGCTTTCGCGTCCCGCACATCCCGATGTCCTAATCTGCCCCAAAGATCTTTGCGCAGACCGCCCTGGAGGCTTTTTGGCCGATTCGCACCCCGACGTCCCAAATGTCCCAAGGGCCGCCTGGACCAGGACTTAGCTAATTTTCATGATTTTTTCTACCCCAAGCTTGTTTTTTGTAAGTTTTTCACCCTTTTTTAGAACTTTCTCTTTTCTTCTTGGTCGAGAGTTAGAAAAAAGTCGAGGGGACCCTGAAACATGATTTTTTCCCTTAAATCAATCTATCTTACTCAGACCGAAGAATTTAATGCATGTTATCAAAATTACCCCGGGGTGAATTTTAGATAACATTTATTGTTTAGGGTTTAGGATTTATGGTTTATGGTTTAGGGTTTAGGGTTTAGTGCTCGTGGTTTAGGTTTTATGGTTTATGGTTTATGGTTTATTTCTCATGGTTTAAGGTTTAGGGCTAAGGGATTACATTTTAGGGTTTAGGGTTTAGGGTTTAGGTTTTAGGTTTTATGGTTTAGGGATAAAGGTTTAGTTTATGGGTTTTATGATTCAAGGTTTAGTTTTTAGGGTTTAGGGTTTATTATTTATGGTTTATGGTTTATAATTTACAGTTTATGGGTTTAGGGATTAGGGTTTAGGTCTCATGGTTTAAGGTGGATTAGAGTTAAGGTCTTAGGGTTTATGGCTTAGGGTTTATGGTTTTGGGCTAAAGGTTAAGTGTTTATGGGATTTAGGATTTAGGATTTAGTTTTTAGTGTTTAGGGTTTACGGTTTAGGGTTTCAAGTTTATGGTTTAGGGTTTAGCATTTATGAGTTTATGGTTTACGGTTTAGGGTTTAATGTTTAGGGTTTAGGGTTTAGTGTTTATGGATTAGGGTTTAGGATTTAGAGTTTAGGTCTTTGGATTTAAGGTTTAGGTCTCTAGATTTAAGGTTTAGGGCTAAGGTATTACAATTTAGAGTTTAGGGTTTAGGATTTAGTGTGTAGGGTTTAGGGTTTTGGTGTCAGCGTTTAATGTTTAGGGCTTATTGTTTAAGGTTTAGGGTTTAGGATTTATGAGTTTATGGTTTACGATTTAGGGTTTAATGTTTAGGGTTTAGGGTTTAGTGTTTATGGATTAGGGTTTAGGATTTAGAGTTTAGGTGCCTGGATTTAAGGTCTAGGTCTCTAGATTTAAGGTTTAAGGCTAAGGGATTACAATTTAGAGTTTAGGGTTTAGGGTTTAGGATTTAGTGTGCAGGGTTTAGGGTTTTGGTATCAGCGTTTAAGGTTTAGGGCTAAGGGATTATAGTTTAGGGCTTAATGTTTACGGTTTAGGTTTAGTTCTTATGGTTTAGGGTTTAGGGTTTAGGGTTTATGTTTTATGGTTTAGGTTTAGGTCTTAGGGTTTAAGGTTTAAGGCTAATCGATTATAGTTTAGGGCTTAGGATTTATGGTTTAGGGTTTATGGTTTAAGGTTTTGGGTTGAGGCTTTAGGGTTAAGGGTTTAAGGTTTAGGGTTTAGGGTTTAGGGTATATGGGGTTTATTATTCAAGGTTTAGTTTTTTGGGTTTAGTGTTTAGGGTTTAGGGTTTAGAGTTTAGGGTTTCAAGTTTATGGTTTAGGATTTAGGGTTGAGGGATTAGGGATTACATTTTATGGCTTAGGGTTTAGGGTTTAGCGTTTAGGGTTTATGGTTTAGGGATAAAGGTTTAGGGTTTATGGGGTTTATGATTCAAGGTTTAGTTTTTAGGGTTTAGGGTTTAGGTTTTATGGTTTATGGTTTATGGTTTAGGGTTTAGAGTTTAGGGTTTAGGGTTTAGGGCTAAAGGTTTAGGGTTTATGGGGTTTATGATTCAAGGTTTAATTTTTATGGTTTAGGCTTTAGGGTTTCAAGTTTTGTGTTTAGGGTTTAGGATTGATTGTTTATATTTTACAGTTTAGAGTTTAATACCTAGGGATAAGGTTTTAGGGTTTAGTGCTCTGTGTTTTACCTTTTATATTTTATGGTTGATTGTTTATGTCTCGGGGTTTAATGTTTAGGGCTAAGGGAGTATAGTTTAGGGCTTACGGTTTAGGGTTTTGGGGTTAAGGTTTAGGGTTTAGGGATAAAGGTTTATGGGTTTATGATTTAAGGTTTAGTTATTAGGGTTTATTGTTTAGGATTTAGGTTTCAAGTTTATGGTTTAGGGTTTAGGATTTACAGTTTAAGGTTTAAGGTTTAGTGTTTAATGTTTAGGGTTTAGGGTTTAATGGTTAGTGTTTAGTGTTTACGGTTAAGTGTTTAGGTCTCGGTGGTTTAGGGTTTAGGGCTAAGGGCCTATAGTTTAGGGCTTAAGGTTTACGGTTTATGGTTTAGGGCTAAAGGTTTAGGGTTTATGGGGTTTATAATTGAAGGTTTAATTTTTAGGGTTTAGGGTTTAGGGTTTTTAGGGTTTAGGGTTTAGGGTTTTGACTTTAGCATATAGGATTTAGGGTTTAGGGTTTAAGGTTTAGAGTTTATGGTTTAGGGTTTAGGATTCATAGTTTAATTTTAGAGTTTAGGGTGTAGGGTTGAGGGTTTAGAGTTTAGGGTTTAGGATTTAAGGTTTATGGTTTACAATTTAGGGTTTAATATTTAGGATTTAGGGTTTAAGATTTAGTTTTAGGGCTAAAGTTTTAGGGTTTATGGGGTTTACTATTCATGGTTTAGTTTTTATGTTTTAGGGTTTATGGTTTAGGGTTTAGGGTTTGGTTGTCAGGGTTTAAGGTTTAGGGCTAAGGGATTATATTTTAGGGCTTAGGGTTTAGGTTTTATATTTTAGGGATAAAGGTTTAGGGTGTACGGGTTTTATGATTCAAGGTTTAGTTTTTAGGGTTTAGGGTTTAGGGTTTAATTTTTAGGGTTTAAGGTTTAGGGTTTAGGGTTTAGGTCTTAGTGTTTAAAGTGGACTACCATTTAGGGCTTAGGTTTTAGGGTTTAGGGTTTAGGTCTCGTGGTTTAAGGTTTAAGGCTAAGTGATTATAGTTTAGGGCTTAGGGTTGAGGGTTTAGGAAGTAGGTTTTACGGATAAAGGTTTAGGGTTTATAGGGTTTACGATTCAACTTTTAATTTTTAGGGTTTAGGGTTTAGGGTTTAGGTATCGGGTTTAAGGTTTAGGTCTTAGGGTTTAAGGTTTATCACTAACGGATTAAAATTTAGGGAATAAGGTTTAGAGTTTAGGTTTTAGGGCTAAAGGTTCACGGTTTATGGGGTTTATAATTTAATGTTTCGGGTTTAGGGTTTCAAGTTTAGTGTTTAGGGTTTAGGATTTATGGTTTATAGTTTACGGTTTAGATTTTAATATTTAGGGTTAAGGTTTTATGCAGGTTTTAGGGTTTCAAGTTTAGGATTTATGGTTTGGCTTTTAGTGCTTAGGGTTTAGGATTTAGGTTTTATGGTTTAGGGTTTAGGTTTAGGTTTTAAGTTTTAGAGTTTAGGTCTCAGGGTTTAAGTTTTAAGGCTAAGGGCCTAAAGTTTAGGCATAGGGTTTAGGGTTTAGGGTTTAGTGATAAAGGTTTATGGGGTTTACGATTAAAGGTTTAGTTATTAGGTTTTATTGTTTAGGTTTAGGATTTAGGGTTTAGGGTTTAGGTTTTAGGTTTAGGGTTAAGGGTTTAGGTTTTCAAGTTTAGGGTTTAGGGTTTATGATTTATAGTTTATGGTTTAAGGTTTAGGGTTTAATATTTAGGGTTTATGGTTTATGGTTTAGTGCTTAGTGTTTAGGGGTTAGGGTTTAGGACTAAAGGTTTAGGGTTTATGTCTTAGGGTTGAATGTTTAGGGCTAAGGGATTATAGTTTAAGGCTTAGGGTTGAGGTTGAGGCATTAGGATTTAGGGATAAAGGTTAAGGGTTTATTGTGTTTATGATTCAACTTTTAATTTTTTAGGGTTTATGGTTTAGGGTTTAGGTATCATGGTTTAAGGTTTAGAGATATGTGATTACATTTTAGGGCTTAGAGTTTAGGGTTTAGGCTTTAGGGTTTAGGGTTTAGGATTTATGGTTTGTGGTTTACGGTTTAGGGTTATAGGGTTTAAGGGTTTTGTTCTTAGGGTTTATGATTTAAGGATTAGGGTTTAGGGTTTAGGTCTCATGGTTTAAGGTTTGGGACTAAGGGATTATAGTTTAGGGTTTAGGGTTTAGTGTTTAGGGTTTATTGTTTAAGGCTAAAGGTTTAGGGTTTATGGGGTTTACGATTCAAGTTTTAGTTTTTAGGGTTTAGAATTTTGGGTTTAGGGTTTAGGTTTTTACTTTAGGGTTTAGGGTTTAGGATTTATGGTTTATGTTTTAGAGTTTAGGTCTCGTGGTTTAAGGTTTAGGGCTAAGGAATTACAGTTTAAGGCTTAGGGTTTAGGGTTTAGAATTTATGGTTTAGGGCTAAAGGTTTAGGGTATATGAGGTTTACGATTAAAATTCTAGTTTTTAGGGTCTCGGTTTAGGGTTTAGGGTATAAGGTTTTGAGTTTAGAGTTTGGGGTTTAGGGTTTAGTGCTCTGTGGTTTAGGGTTTTGAGTTTAGGGTTTAGGGTTTAGTTTTAAGGTTTAGGGCTCAAATTTTTAGAAGAGTGATTGAGAAACTCGAGGGATTATAGTTTAGGGATTAGGGATTAGGTTTTTATGTTTAGGGTGTAGGATTTAGGTTTTTGAGTTTAGAGTTTAGGGTTTAGGCTTTAGGATTCATGATTTATCATTTACAATTTAGGGTTTAATGTTTAGGGATTAGGGTTTAGGGTTTAGGTCTTAGGGTTTAAGGTTTAGGGCTAAGGTCTTAAAGTTTAATGTTTAGGGTTTAGGGTTTAAGGTTTATTGTTTAGGGTTTATGGTTTAGGGCTAAAGGTTTAAGGTATTTGGGATTTATGATTCAAGGTTTAGTTTTTAGGGTTTAGGGTTTAGGGTTTTGAGTTTAGGGTTTAGGGATTAGGATTTATTGTTTATGGTTTAATGTTTAGGGTTTACATTTTGGGGTTTAGTGCTCAGGGTTTAGGGTTTAGGGTTTAGGGTTTAGGGTTTAGTGTTTAGGATTTATGGTTTAGGGATAAAGGTTTAGGGTTTATAGGGTTTATGATTCAATGTTTAGTTTTTAGTGTTTAGGGTTTAGGGTTTAGGGTTTTGAGTTTGGCATTTAGGATTTAAGGTTTATGGTTTAAGGTTTAGGTTTTTATATTTAGGGTTAAGGATTTAGGCTTTAGTGCTCTATGTTTAGGGTTTAGGGTTTATGTCTTAGGGTTTAAAGTTAAGGGCTAAGGGATTACTATTTAGCATTTAGGGTTTAGGGTTTAGGGTTTAGGGTTTTGAGTTTAGGGTTTACGGTTTAAGGTTTAGTGCTAAGTGGTTAGGGTTTAGGTTTTAAGTTTTAGGGTTTAGGTTTAGGTCTCGTGGTTTAAGGTTTAGGGTTAATTTATTCTACTTTAGGGCTTTGGGTTTAGGGTTTTGTGTTTTATGTTTAGGGTTTAAGGTTTAGGGTTTTGGGTTTAGGATTTAAGGTTTATGGTTTAGGGTAAAGTTTTATGGGGTTTATGATTCAAGGTTTAGTTATTAAGGTTTATAGTTTAGGATTTAGGGTTTAGGGTTTAGGGTTTAGGGTTTCAAGTTTAGGGTTTAGAGTTTATTATTTATGGTTTAGAGTTTAATTTCAGGTATAATGTTTATTGCTAAGGGTTTAGGGTTTAGGTTTTATTCTTAAGGCTTTAGGGTTTAGGTTTTAGGGTAGAGTTGTGAGGGTTTAGGTTTTAGGGTTTAGGGTTTAGGTCTCGGGTGTAAGGTTTAGGGCTAATTGATTACATTTTAGGGTTTAGGGTTTAGGATTTAGGGTTTATTATTTATGGCTATAGGTTTAGGGTTTATGGGATTTACGATTCAAGGTTTATTTTTTAGGTTTAGGGTTTACAGTTTAGTTTTTAGGGTTTTGAGTTTTGGGTTCGGGCTTTAGTCTTTAGGGTTTAGGTTTTACAATTTATTGTTTAGGGTTTAGGTGTCAAGGTTTAAGTTTTAGGGTTAATTTATCCTAGTTTAGGGCTTTGGGTTTAGGGTTTTGTGTTTTGTGTTTAGGGTTTAGTGTTTTAAGTTTTGGGTTTAGGCTTTAGGGTTTAATGTTTAGGGTTTACGATTTAGCATTTAGGGTATTAGCGGTTTATGATTCAAGGTTTAGTTTTTCAGTTTAGTGGTTAGGGTTTAGGGTTTAGAGTTTATGGTTTCAAGATTATAGTTTAGGGTTTAATATTTAGGGATTAGGGTTTAGTGCTTAAGGTTTAGGGTTTAGGGTTTAGTAAGGGATTACATTTTAGGGCTGAGGTTTATGGTTTAGTGTTTAGGGTTTAGGGTTTAGGTTAAAGGTTTAGTTTACGATTCAAGGTTTAGTTTTAGGATTTAGGATTTAGGGTTTAGCATTTATGTTTTAGGTTTTAGGATTTTTAGTTTAGGGTTTAGGGTTTAGGATTTATGGTTTATAGTTTACAGTTTGGGATTTATTATTTAGGTTAAGGGGTTTAGGATTTAGTTCTCGGGATTTAGGTTTTAGGGTTTAGGTCTCTGGGTTTAATGTTTAGGGCTAAGGTATTATAGTTTAGGGCTTATTGTTTAAGGTTTAGGGTTTGGGTTTTACGGTTTAGGACTAAAGGTTTAGGGTTTATGGGGTTTACGATTCAAGGTTTAGTTTTTAGGGTTTCAAGTTTAGTGTTTAGGGTTTATGGTTTAGGGTTTATGGTTTAATGTTTATGGTTTAGGGTTTACGATTCAAAGTTTTGTTTGTAGGGTTTAGGGTTTAAGGTTTAGGGTTTTCACTTTATTGTTTAGCGTTTAGATTTTAGGGTTTAGAGTTTAGGGTTTAGGATTTATGGTTTATGGTTTACGGTTTAGGGTTTAATATTTAAGGTTTAGGGTTTATTGCTTAGTTTTTAGGGTTTAGGGTTTAGTTTTTAGGGTTTATGGTTTTGTTCTCAAGGTTTAAGGTTTAGGGCTAAAGGATTACATTTTAGAGCTTAGGGTTTAGGGTTTAGGGTTTAGGGTTTAGGGATAAAGGTTTAGTTTATTGGTTTTATGTTTCAAGGTTTAGTTTTTAGGGTTTAGGGTTTATGATTTATGGTTTATTGTTTACGGTTTATGGTTTAATGTTAAGGGTTTAAGGTTTAGTGTTTAGATCTCATGGTTTAATGTGATTTAGTTAAGGGCTTAGGGCTTAGGGCTTAGGGTTAGGGTTTATGGGATTTAGGATTCAAGGTTTAGTATTTATGGTTTAGGTTTTACGGTTTAGGGTTTTGAGTTTACGGTTTAGGGTTTAGGATTTATGGTTTATGGTTTAAGGTTTAGGGTTTAATGCTTAGGGTTTAGGGTTTGTGGATTAGGTTTTTGTTAGTTTAAAATCACAGCACCCCTAGATGCTGATCAGATTTCTAGGTTGATCACTCTAGCATCCAGTGTGATTGCACAACATTGAATCCTTTCTCTGAGTGTGGGACCCAGAAATGAGAAAGGAATCTCTAGAGAAGGTTGGTTCCTCTTTCTAAACTACCTGCCACAAGCTATTCCAGTGCAGGAAAGCTAATCTAAACCTAATCTAACCATGCCAAGGAGATAGAGAGAGAGAGAGAGAGAAAAGGGAAAAATAGCACCTACACTAAAATGGTGATACACCAGAGAAGGAGAATGTTGAACATCTATCAAAACTGCCATGGAACAAAGAGAGGTGAGCAATGGGAAGGATGGACAGATGCATCACAGGCCCAAGGATAGATTTCACACAGAAAATGTCCCAAAACTCCATGAACATAGCTCCAAACCTGCAATGAAGAGAGGCAAGAAGAAAACAAGCAAAAAAGAGCAAACATTTTTTTCTTCGAAGTTTGCACAGAACATCATTTCAATAGTAAAAGGCAAAAATGCCATTACAGAGCAAGGGAGGAGGTTCGAACTCCATTTTCAACCCTGGAGAAGAAAAGAAGGGAGGGCAGAGCAGAAAAGATGAACAACTACGAATACCTTCAAAATGAGCCAAATTTGGCTTTTACATTGCATGGGTCGAGCCCATGAGAGAGAAAACATACAAAAAAAGTGCAAGCCATCCAACCATTGACCAAAATGCATTCCTCATTAAAATCGGTGGTTGAAACATCACTTCTGGCCATGCTGAAGAAGAATGTGACCCATGTGCATTAAATCAGTTGTTGAAACGTCAGTTCTGGCCGTGCTGAAGAAGAATGTGACCCATTTGCATTAAAACTGGTTGTTGAAATGTCAGTTCTGGCCATTACTACGTGCCAGATATGTTTCTTGATTTTCTCTATCCAAAATAAACCAAAATGTAATATTGACCCTGGAATCATGTAGAGAATTTCATCAGCTTTCCATTGATATGAAGAACTTGAGAATCCGAGCTCTGGATCGAAAGTTATGGCGATATGAAGATTTAGGGCACAAAATAGGCCAAAACAGATTTTGAAATTTTTCCCGCGCTCCGCTGGTCGGACGCCACGTGGCAAGTGCTGATTGGATGAGAAATTCTCTCTCCTCCACCTTTCCACGGGCTTTCCTTTGAAATTTCGACCTTTTTCATACTTTGGAAAAATTCTCATTTTCCCCCGCGCCCGCCACTTGGGACACATGGCATGCATTGGTTCGTTGACAGGGGCGCGGGGAGAACCTTTACCTTTTAGTTTTTGGCCAAAACTTTTGCTAAATTTTCTAAGTCCTCCCTGAGCTCCGCACTCCCCGCTCTATAGGACATGTGGCATTTCCTGATTCATCCGCGGGCTCTTGACTCCTCGCGTCCTCTGCTGCAGATTTCTTTTGGCCCGGATGTCCCAAACCATCTGGGACAAATTTCTCTCGATCCGCCCGATTCGGGCTTCCCTGTCCCTCTTTGAGGCGAAGACACGTGGCACATTTCCATTCACTCTCGGCTCTTTCGGCTCTCCGCGTCCCACGCGTACTTTTGGCCCAGATGTCCGGACTACCGGGACAAATTTCTCCAAACCGCCTGAAATGGACTGACTTGCGCCAAACCAGCCGATCCGCGTCTTTCACGTACTATTGTCCCAACTGTGCGAAACAAAGACTTAGGCAATTTTTTCCCTTTTTCGGCCGAATCAGCTTTTTGCATCCCACGCATACCTACGGCCCAGATGTCCCAATTGCTGCGTGGTCGGCTCACGCCCTGGAAGATTTTTGGGTCAAGTTCGCGCCCGACGTCCTAACTATCCCAAGGACCGCCTGGACTAGGACTTAGCCAATTCTCCTCATTTTTTCTGCCCCAAGCTTGTTTTTTGCAACTTTTTCACCCTTTTTTAGAACTTACTCTTTTCTTCTTGGACAGGAGAGTTAGGAAAAAGCCGAGGGGACCCTAGAAACATGATTTTTTGCCTTGAATCAATATATCTTGCTCGGGACCAAAGAATTTAATGCATGTTATCAAAATTACCCTGGGGTGAATTTTGGATAACAATTTGGCGACTCAGCGGGGTCATCTGCCTGCTAGATGAAGTTACCAGTTGCCTGAAGCATCCATTGGGCATGGAGTCATGAGTTGTAACCTGCAAACTGATCTAAACTTTGAAAACTTCCCTCTGAACCACTTGAATCCCACCGGACATGGAGTTGTTCTCACCAAAATGCCACTGAAATGGACTGTGCAAGAGCAAAACCAGCACCACAAAAACTATGTACAGAACTGAAAATCATACATGCTCCAAATGGAACATGCAGAGTGTGCACAAGCACTTCTTCTGCTAAAAGAAAACCTACCTACTCTATTCTAACTAGAAGCAAAGGCAAGCTAAACAAACCCTGCAATTGGTTGTGAGAAATAGCTTCCCTTTCTCAAAAGTGGCAGCCATGCAATTGATTTGGAGCTAATCATGGCTGTTAGGATGAGTGGAAAATCAACAAGAAGCTGGTCTTCCACCCAAATCATCAAGGTATTAGCTGAAGGAAAATTCAATACCTCTTTTAGTTGCTCTGCATTTGGATTGAAGAGGTATGACAGCTGATCCTTGGTACTTTGTAGCTCATCCTCATGCTCAGAAGCAAGCATGACTAGTTGTGACTTCTCCTTTGGCTCCAATGAAGCCAAATACCTGATTGGGCAAGGTCTGATCCATTTGATATGCCCATAGCTCTGATTTTCAACTCCAAGAATGGAGTTCTCTTGTAGACCTTGGATGGATGGTGTGGAAGAAATGGTGAAATTCCTCTGTCCTTTCTCTTCCTCCAATGAAGAACATGAAAGATTAAAATCTTCCAATCTTGGTTCCAAAGAGCTGCTATAGGATGCAGGCTACTGCAAATGAATGTTCTCCTTCATGACAGTAGACTCTTGTGTTTGGAATGTGGATGATGAAAGAGAGAATGGTGGAAACTCAACCGGCTCTTCTCCATCAAAACAGTCCTCCAAATCTGACAGATAAACTGCCTCATGGCTGTCCTGCTGCAAATGTTCAATCTCTCCCATGGTGTTTTCTTGATCTGTAACTTGACCACCATGGTTTCTTTCTCCTCCAACATTGAGTTTGAGAGATCAAACTCCTCTCGTAACTAGAACTTGAGAGAGGTGAAGTAGAAAGAACGAAGGTTCTCCTATATCCTGCTTTGTGCTCAAAGCCCTTGGATCTGCACTTTTCTCCTCCACATCTAGAATGTGCTCCTCTTCTTTTGGATTTGGAGTAGCTTATCCTTCCTCTACTACTTGAAGACAATCTTGCTCTTGATAGAACTCTTCCTCTAGCATGAAGTTTGTCAAGTCAAACTCTTCAATCTATTGCTCTAGAGGACAAGTTGGGACTGTAAGATCTTCTTTTGAGATTTCTTCCTTTATGGCTGATTGTGCAACTTGAATTGAATCAGCATTCCCTTCAAATAGAGTGCCAACATGGACACTACTTACTGAGAAAACTGACTGCTGATATGCTTCTTCTTTTTTCTCTTCTTCTGCTGCCACAAAATCAGTCTTAACCACCATTTGTTCAACCTTAGCCTCTTCTGTAGGTTTTACCAGCAAAGGGATTTTCCCAATTCCAAATTTAAGAGCCAAACTTACTAAGCTCTTAATCATTTCTTTGTTTCTTGGCTCTTCCTCTTGCTATCCTTGATGACTGATTTCTACAATTTCTTCTTCCCCACATGGAATTAGGAATGCAAGAGGAGGGATGGGTTGTAACTCAATTGATTTGGAATTTTTTTGTGGTGGTAAACGAGGTAAAACCTCTTGTTTCTTTGGAGGAGGGGGGATTTTTGTTAGATCTTATGGAGGGGATGACTGTTTGGAAGGAAAAAGGAAAGAAGAATTGAGGTGTGGTGGAAGACCGAGAGGGTCGAGACATGGGATCAACATTTGGGACAACAGATGGGGTTTGCAATTCCAAATGAGATGATGCTGCTTGAGTAATGGGAAGAAAAACCAGATGATGGTGTAGAACTTACCCATTGACAAGGTTGTGTTAGTGCAAAATCACAACACCCCTGGATGCAAATCAAGGTTCTAAATGATGTCTTAGGCATTCCAGTGTGATTGCACAACATGGAAACCTCTCTCCAAGTGTGGGACTTGTGAAAGGCGAGAGAGGAATCTCTAGAGGCTGGTTCCTCAAACTCCTCTGATTTAGATCTATATTTACACAACTACAGAGGTTCAGATCCTAATCCTACTCTAAATTGCAAGGAGACAGGGATAGAAATGCAAAAATTGAAACTAACTAAAGATGGTGATGCACCAAAAGGAGTGGTGAATATTTTTGTCATGCAAATAGACACAAACTAAAGATTGCAACATAAAACATACACAAGCTAATAAGATATAATTTAGGATCTGAAATGAAGCAAATAATACAAACAAAGGACTGAAACTCATTCACAAAGCTTGCATTATCATTTCCAATGTCAAAACCCATCGCATTACAACCTCATAGAAGTAGAAAACTATTAAAATCTTTGAAGAGGTCCGATTCTTGCAAAAATCACTTGCTGGAGGTGAAAGAAGAAGGTTTTTTATGCCAAAAGTGTTCCCCCTTTCGAAATGAGCCAAATCTGGCTTTTACATTGCATGGGTTGGGCCCAGGAGAGAGAAAATGTACAAAATGTGGGAACCCATTCCTCACTGACTGCAAATGCATTAAATCTGCATGGAGGACCTTACAAACCCATACCCTATCATTTTTGACCAAACTGGAGGAGAGTGCGACCCATTCTGCATTAAATTTAGTCGCTGAAATGTCATTGCTGGCCATGGACACATACCAGAGCTGTTTTTTGAATTTTCTCCATCCAAAATAAACCAAAATTAGAAATTGACCATGGAATCCTATAGAGAATTTCATAATCTTTCCAATGATATAAAGAACGTGCAAATCCAAGCTCTGGATCAAAAGATATGAAGGTCTGAAGTTTTAGGGCAAAATGGCCAAAAAAACGGATGTCGGGAAAAAAATTTAAATTTTGACCTTTTTGCATTTTGGAAATTTTTTTAAAAAATTTCCACGCTCCACTGGTCGGATGCCACGTGTCAAGTGCTGATTCGCTGAGCAATTCTCTCTCCTCTACCTTTCCGTGGGCTTTCCTTTGAAAATTTTGATCTTTTTAACTTTTGGAAAATTTTCCATTTTCCCCCCGCCCGCCACTTGGGACACGTGGCATGCATTGATTGGTTGACAGGCGTGGGAAGACCTTTGCTTTTTAGCTTTTTGGCCGAAGAAATTTTGCAAAAAACTTCAAAGTTCCCCCGAGCTCCACACTTCCCTACTCCATTGGACACGTGTCCAATTCCTATTGGCTCGGGCCGACCCTTCAAACCTCACCTTTGGAAACTCGGAAAAACATTAAGTAAAAAATCTCACCCTCTCCTCCACCGCTCTGATCCATGAAGACACGTGGCACGTTCGATTTATCGGTCGTTGGCGCAGCTCTTTCAGTCCCTCCCGCGTCCCATGTGTATTTTTGGCCCGGATGTCCCAAACCATCTTGGACAAATTTCTCCGATCCGCCGAAGACACGTGGTACGCTTTCATTGGCTCTCGGCTCTTCTAGCTTTCCGCATCCCATGCATCCCTTTGTCCCAACTATCCCGGACAAAAGCTCCTACGCCGGTCGATCCAAAGCGGTTCACATCCTTCACATCCTCACGGCCCAAATGTCCCTCAACACCTGCTTTTACGCACAGATTAGTCAATTTTTTTCCTCCTTGGCCGGTTCGAACCGGCTTTCGCGTCCCCGCGTCCCGATGTCCCAAGCTGTCCCGATGCTGCGTAGACCGCCTGGAGGCTTGCCGGCTAATTCGTGCCCCGACGTCCCAACTGTCCCGAGGCTGCTGGACTAGGACTTAGTCGATTTTCATGATTTTTTTACGCCCAAGCTTGTTTTTGCAACTTTTTCACCCTTTTTAGAACTTTCTTTTTCTTCTTGGACAAGTGAGTTAAAAAAGCCGGGGACCCAGAAACATGATTTTTACCTTGAATCAATCTATCTTGCTTGGGACTGAAGAATTTAATGCATGTTATCAAAATTACCCTGGGGAGTGAAAATTGGATAACAATTTGGTGACTCAGCGGGGTCATCTGCCTGCTAGATGAAAAGATACCGAGTAACTGAAGCGAGTCCATTGGGCATGGATTCATAAAATATTCTATTTAGAACCCCAACTGACTTAGAATGTGTAAGGGAGAAGATGGAATATCACTGATGGGAGCAAGGATTGCAAAACATCTCCATGGATAGCAAGCTATGCCAAAGCAATTAGGGAAAACAAAACTAACCTACAGCAAAACATTGTGCATAAGCACTTGGAGGAATGAAAATCTAATCTAATATTTACAAAGTAGTGAATTTCCCTCTAGAAGCAATGCTTGAGATAGATTCCATTGACTAGAATCTGTAGTTCTTCACCATCCAATGAGGCCAATTGGAAAGTATTGTTGTTCTTGCACTTCATGACCATGTATGGGCCACTCCAAATGGCATCAAATTTTGAATGCCTTCCCGGTTTTGCTCTATCCACATCCCATTTCAACACTAGATCTCCAACTTGAAAAGATCTATCCTTGGCCTTCTTATCAAAGGTCTTCTTGATCAAAGCTTGATCCTTCTCCATTGCTTGGGATGCCTGATTTCTGATCTCTTGCAGCTCCATCAACTCTGCATACCTCACCTCCATGGGCTCAAACTCTAGCAACTCCAGCTACTTCATGAGTTCCAATGTTGGCAACTCAAGTGACATGGGTAAGATTGCCTCTCTTCCATAGACAAGTTTGAATGGAGAGTTACCTGTGGATCTTTTGGGAGTTATCCTATCAGCCCATAAGGCTGATTTCAGTTTGGTATGCCAAGACCTCTGATTCTCGTCAAGAGTCCTCCTAATGATCCTCAACAAGTTCTTGTTTGTAGACTTGGCCTGGCCATTACCTTGAGGGTAATAGTTTGATGAAGTGCTTAGGTAGATACCGTTCTTGACATCCCACTCAGTCACCTTAGATCTAATGAATGCCAATGCATTATCTGAGATTATTGTAGTAGGTACACCAAATCTGGTTGTTATCCCCTCATAAAGGTCTAAGATGCTAGACTCATTTGCCTCTTTGAGTGCTACTACTTCTGTCCATCTAGTGAAGTAGTCCGTGGCTGTCAAAATCCATTTGTGCCCTTGGCTTGAATTGGGATTAATGACTCCAATGAAGTCCAAACCCCATTGCATGAATGGCTAGTCAACTGAGATTGGATGTAATGGAAGGGCAAGCAAGTCTCTCTTTTCCTATGAAGAATGCACAATTCTTACACCTCTTGATCCATGCATAGCAATCACTGAAGATTTTAGGCCAATAATAACCAGCCTTCATGATTTTTAGAGCTGTCACTCTTGGTGCAAAATGACCACCAGCTGGTCCACCATGAAACTCTTCCAACACCCTTTGAATCTAATTTGTGCTAATGCACCTCAGCAGCACTCCATTCACATCTTTCTTGAACAAAACTCCATCAACAATGGCATACGGAATAGCCTGCAATCTGAAGTGTCTCCTTTGGGTCTTGTTCATCTCTGGAGGGCATAGGCCTATGTCTAGGAAGTGTATAATACCTTGGGTCCAGCAAGGAGTGGGGGCAGCATCATCTTCTTCTTGATTGCCACTTGGCTCATGGCTGTCTTGGACTGTCAAAACAGCCTCTTCTTCATTGCATACTTCTTTTTGCTTCCCCAAAACCAGCTGCTCACACAATCCTTTCCCTCTTACCAACTTGGTGATCTTGATCTCAATGTCATACTCCATGACACGGGTGATCCAACCTACCCTTTTCTCATTCAAATCCTTGTTGAGGAAAAAGTCCTTAACCCCAGCATGTGAGACCAACAACTGGACCTTGTTGTTTGAAACTAAATGCTTGAATTTCTTCAAGCTTCTTATTACTACAAGTACATGCTTCTCGATAAAATAGTACCTCACCTTATAGTCATTAAGCTCATTTGAAGAAGGCAATTGGCTGCTCATCATTATCCTTGTTCTGCTGTACCAAAATGGCAGAAATAGTGTCATTACCTCCAAATGCATAGAGGATGAAATCCTTGGAGAAGTCCGGGTTGATGAGAGTTGGTGCTTGAGAGATGGCTTCTTTGATTGCTTCAAAACTCTCCTTGCCTTCTGCTGTCCACTTGAAAGCCATGCTCTTCTTTAACATTTTGGTGATGGGCTTGACAAGGGCTACAAAATCTGGGACAAACCTCCAAACAAAGTTTATCCTTCCCAAGAAACTCTGAAGGGATTTCTTGTGGCTTGGCAATGGTAGTGCTCTTATGGCTTCAACCCTCTCTGGATCAATTGCTAATCCTTCCTTGGAGACAATATGGCCAAGGAGCTTTCCTTCATGTGCAAGAAAGATGCACTTCTTAGGATTCAAAGACACTCCAAATTTCCTGCACCTCGTGAAGACTTGTCTCAAATGAGAGAGGTGGTCTGCTGCATTTTTGGAAAAAATAGTGATATCATCAAGGTAAATCAGCACCATGTTGTTAATAAAACCTTTGAATGCCATGTCCATTTCCCTTTGGAAGGTAGCACCAGTGTTGGACAACCCAAATGGCATTTTCCTGTATGCAAAAGTTCCCCATTTGGTTGTGAAGGCTATCTTGAACTGGTCCTCTTCCTTCACCATAATCTGATTGTAGCCTGAGTAGCCATCAAGTAGTGAAAACCTCTCGGAGCCAGCCACTGACTTGCAAGATTTGCTCATGGAGGGAGTGGGTAATGGTCCTTGAGAGAGGCTCTATTCAAGTCTCGAAGTCAACACATAATCTGATCTCCCACTCTTCTTTACGATTTGGAACTAAGTTGGCAACCCAACTAGAATGCTTGATTGGGAATATGATCCTTGACTCAATCAGCTTGTCCAATTCCTTCTCATGAGAGGCTCCATGTGTGGATTGACTAGTCTTTGTTTACTGACGAGGCTTAGTATTTGGATCCAATTCGATGGTATGCTGAGCTAAGTTGGGATTGAAACCTTTCAAGTCTTCATAGCTCCAAGAAAACACATCAGGGAACTCTTGACATAGTTGTATGAACTCATACCTTTCTTGTTCAGTTGTCATCCTTCCAATTTGCAATGGTTTGTTCTCTTCTACCAAGATGGATACTGAATCCTCTCTCTTGACCTGAATGTTTGCTTTCTCCTTTCTAAACTGATCATTAGGGTTAAAAATGGACTCCAAAGTGATAAGTCCTTTGGGCAGCTTGTTAGTTCTCAGCTGTACCACTTGGTCACCATACTGCTGTTCTAATTTTTCTTGATTCTTAGCTGAGAACTTAGCTTCTTCTTATAAGAAATGGATGATTTGCTGGTCATTTTCAAACACTTGCCAACTGACATTGTTATCCAGCACTGAAGGCCTCACAATCACGTGGATGTTTGGCTATACCTTGTCTTGTTGAATGCTTTCCATAATGTCAAAGGATGCCCCTACTACTGCAAGCCTGTCAGCAGCTTGATTCTCTTTCCTAGGAATGGATTTGATGCCAAAACCCTCAAAATCTTCCATGAGGTCCCATACCCTGTTCTTGTAGCACTTGAGAAGATCATTCTTGGCAGCATGCTATCCTTTGACCTGATTTACAATCAATTCACTGTCCCCAAAGACTTGCAAGTTCTTTATTCCTCTCTTGATTGCCCAATGCATCCCTTGCACCAAGGCTTCATATTCAGCAGTGTTATTGGAGCATGCAAACTGAAATCTAAAAGCTGAATAGTACTTTACTCCTTGAGGTGAAACAAGCATGGCTCCACCTCCTGCACCTTGTCTACTCCTTGATCCATCAAAAAATAGCTGCCATACCTCATTGTCATCTTTGTGGTTTGGCTTGGTGATGCTAGGAATAGGCTGATTTTCTTCGTGTATGTAATAGACCCCTAGCTCAGATTCTTCCACTTCTTGATAAGGATCAAATGCATGTACCTTGTTTGCCCATTCATCAAGAGTTAGATCCAGGATGCTTCCAACCTTGGTGTCAGCCTCATCGGTGCTTGGGTGATCTTCTTGATCAAATGTTGAGCAATTGGCATTAATCTGACTTGGAGTGTAAGGCTCAATATGGAAGTTTGTAATAGGTTCTGACCTGATTGTAGCCTTAGTTCCATACCTCGTTCTGAACAACATGTGTGACCAATCAGCAGACAAACATCCCCCAATCTTAGTTGTGAAGTCCCTTGACAAGCATAGGGCAAAGAGTGGTGGAAGGTCTATGACTAATACATCTTGTAAAACAAAAACATTTGGACATGCATGCAAGGTAAGACTCAAGTTTCTAATCACTCCAACTTATTACTACTCGTTGTCCCATCTAGCTACACTACCCCTTTGGATATTGTTTCATACTAGAGCCCTAGCTGATCAACTATTTGTTTAGGAATTACTGAGCTACTTGCCCCGGAGTCTATCATGTAATTGTGCACTAGCTGATTTCCAATGATTAATGAAACATAGAAAGGAGGGGGCTTCAACATTTTACCTTTTTGTCCTCCATGATTTCCCTCAGGCTGGGCAGCATTTGTAAGCACTTTGTCTTGCATCTGAACTTTGATTCGAAGTTGGCCAGTCCTTCATGGCAGCTTGCAGCAGATCTCTTTGGCCTAGGATAGATAGGGATTCCCACATTGATATATTGACGTTTGTCTTCTTCATCTGATCAATGATACTGAATGGTGATGAAGGATCTCTTTTTGTCCCTTGGTTTGCACATTCACTCCTTGCACGTGGGCAGTAATAACTGGTATTTGAGTTGGTCTAGGGAGCTGTTCTTGGCTGCCCTTGTGCATTTACAATCAGATTTTGCTTGCCAACCATTTGTGGAGCCATAGAAGGTTGTGGATTGGTTGGGGCTAATGGCTGTTCTTCACCCAAATTCCTCCTTTTTGACCTTGTGTTGGCTGCAACACCTTGAGACACTACTTGGTTCATGCCACAAAAATCCTTTGCTTGCCAATTTACTAATGTGGTGTCATTTGGGGCTGATTGCTGTTGGAATGTTTCTTGTTGTTGGTTGTTTTCTTGACTGCTCTCACCCTCCACACCAGTAGTTGTCACCATTAGTGCTTGAGTCAAAGCACCATTGAAGCACATGGATTGATTATGAGGCTCATTGCATGGAAAACACCAATCATACTCCTGGGCAATGTTGTTTTGTGTTGGCACCAATGCCTTAGAGGTAGATATGGCATTTGGATTATAGGGCTGAAATGGTCTATTGGCAGGAGGCCTTGTTTGATTCATATTTGTAACTAGATTAGGTGGCATTTTTGGTTGGTATGGCTACCTATTAGGCTAATCTTGGGGTTGATAAGAAGGTCTAAAACCTTGGGCTTGTTACCTTTTGAGAGTAACCAGCTCATTGCCTAGGTTTTGTAATTATTTCATGACTTCTTGAAGCTCATTTGGGGCACTTGGAGATGAAGTGGAAGCTTCATTTGAACTCGATTTCTAGGAGTGGGAGAAGGAGCCAAATTAGGTGCTTGATTGGTGTTTGGACTCTCTAAACTTGGAAACAATGGCATGGGAGGTCTAGGGGCAAGTTTGCCAGCTTGGATCAAACAATTTTCAGCCCTAATGGCAATTCTATAAGCCATAGGGATAGTTATGCCTCCCATGGACTGAATCAACATAGAAATATCAGAATTTAGAGCTTTGAGATAGTAGAGAAAAGCATCTTATCTTTGTTGGCTTTGATTGCATTGGAATTCTCTCCCAAGTCTTTTGAAATCTGAAGTTGAAATCGGTCAGCTGCTCATTGGGAGCTCTCTTGATGGTTGTCAGCTGCTCCAAAAGAGACAAGTTGTCTCCCTTTTCTCCAAATTACTCATGAAGTGCTATACATAGCTGATTCCAATTTATGATAGAACCAGCTCCAAGGCTCCTAAACCATTGCAATGCTTTACCCTTGAATGAAGATGCCAGTAACTTGACAGCCACTTACATTTCATTGATTTCATGGATTACACAAAGGTTAGCAATATCTTTAACATGATCACCTGGAGTAGTCTGATTTTCTCCAGTGAAGTAGGGAATGTTCTTCAAGGCTGCAATAGGAATTGGATGTTGTGCATTGAGGGAAAGTGGGCTGCTACTGTGAAGTTGACATAGGGGTTGTTTTGTGCCATTCTAATTGGTCTTAAAACCCTTGTTGACTGAATGAAAGGCCTACCAGGTGGAGGAGTTGAGAGAGTTCTGTTTGGTGGAGATGGAGACCTTTGAGTCCTTCTTCCTCTTTGCCTTCTTCTTAGAGATAATTGCAGGTATTCAAACAGCACTTCTTCTTCTCCAACTCTTGACCTTGTGGTGATTCTTCTCATGAGTTTTTAGGCCTGCACTACTGAAACCAGTTGATTCTTCCCCTTGGAGTCACCAGATATGCAAATAATAGCTCTTTTCAAGCAAGAAAATTGTAGCAGATGCACATCAACTTTGCTGCAAATAAAAATGAGACCTCTAGGTCCCACCCGGTGTGCCAAAACTGTTAGTGCAAAATCACAGCACCCCTGGATGCAAATCAAGGTTCTAAATGATGTCTTAGGCATCCAGTGTGATTGCACAACATGGAAACCTCTCTCCAAGTGTGGGACTTGTGAAACTGAGAGAGGAATCTCTAGATTAGAGGCTGGTTCCTCAAACTCCTCTGATTTAGATCTATATTTACACAACTACAGAGGTTCAGATCCTAATCCTACTCTAAATTGCAAGGAGACAGGGATAGAAATGCAAAAATTGAAACTAACTAAAGATGGTGATGCACCAAAAGGAGTGGTGAATATTTTTGTCATGCAAATAGACACAAACCAAAGATTGCAACATAAAACATACACAGGCTGATAAGATATAATTTAGGATCTGAAATGAAGCAAATAATACAAACAAAGGACTGAAACTCATTCACAAAGCTTGCATTATCATTTCCAATGTCAAAACCACTGCATTACAACCTCAGAGAGGTAGAAAACTATTACAATCTTTGAAGAGGTCTGATTCTTGCAAAAATCACTTGTTGGAGGTGAAAGAAGAAGTTTTTTATGCCAAAAGTGTTCCCCCTTTAGAAATGAGCCAAATCTGGCTTTTACATTGCATGGGTTGGAGCCCGGAGAGAGAAAATGTACAAAATGTGGGAACCCATTCCTCATTGACTGCAAATGCATTAAATCAGCATGGAGGACCTTACAAACCCATACCCTATCATTTTTGACCAAATTGGAGGAGAGTGCGACCCATTCTGCATTAAATTTAGTCGCTGAAATGTCATTTCTGGCCATGGACACGTACCAGAGCTGTTTTTGAATTTTCTCCATCCAAAATAAACCAAAATTAGAAATTGACCATGGAATCCTATAGAGAATTTCATAATCTTTCCAATGATATAAAGAACGTGCAAATCAAGCTCTGGATCAAAAGATATGAAGGTCTGAAGTTTTAGGGCAAAATGGCCCAAAAAACGGATGTCGGGAAAAAAATTTAAATTTTGACCTTTTTGCATTTTGGAAATTTTTTTAAAAAATTTCCACGCTCCGCCGGTCGGATGCCATGTGTCAAGTGCTGATTCGTTGGGCAATTCTCTCTCCTCTACCTTTTTGTGGGCTTTCCTTTGAAAATTTTGATCTTTTTAACTTTTGGAAAATTTTCCATTTTCCCCCCACGCCCTGCCACCTGGGACATGTGGCATGCATTGATTGGTTGACAGGGGCGTGGGAAGACCTTTGCTTTTGAGCTTTTTGGCCAAAGAAATTTTGCAAAAAAACTTCAAAAGATCCCCGAGCTCCACACTTCCCTGCTCGATTGGACACGTGTCCTAATTCCTATTGGCTCGGGCCGACCCTTCAAACCTCACCTTTGAAACTTGGAAAAACATTAAGTAAAAAATCTCACCCTCTCCTCCACCGCTCTGATCCATGAAGACACGTGGCACGTTCTGATTCGTTGGCAGCTCTTTCAGCTCCCCCCGTCCCATGTGTATTTTTGGCCGGATGTCCCAAACCATCTTGGACAAATTTCTCCCGATTCCGCTTCCGAAGACATGTGGTACGCTTTCATTGGCTCTCGGCTCTTCTAGCTTTCCGCATCCCATGCGTCCCTTTGTCCCAACTGTCCTGGACAAAATCTCCCTACGCCGGTCGATCCGGGCGGTTCACATCCTTCACATCCTCACTGCCCCAAATGTCCTGCACATTACGCACATGTGATTAGTCAAATTTTTTCCTCCTTGGCCGAATCAACTTTCCGCGTCCGCGCGTCCCGATGTCCCCGGATGTCCCTTTGCTTGTGTAGACCACACTGGAGGCTTTTCGGCCGATTCGTGCCTTGACGTCCCAAGCTGTCCCCAAGTCTTTGCTGGACTAGGACTTAGTCGATTTTCATGATTTTTTCTGGCCCAAGCTTGTTTTTTGCAACTTTTTCACCCTTTTTTAGAACTTGCTTTTTTCTTCTTGGACAAGAGAGTTAAAAAAGCCAGGGGACCCGAAACATGATTTTTACCTTGAATCAATCTATCTTGCTTGGGACCAAGAATTTAATGCATGTTATCAAAATTACCTGGGAGTGAAAATTGGATAACAATTTGGCGACTTAATGGGGTCATCTGCCTGCTAGATGAAAAGACCCGAGTAACTTTGAAGCGAGTCCATTAGGCATGGATTCATAAAATATTTTATTTAGAACCCCAACCGACTTAGAATGTGTAAGGGGAAGATGGAATATCACACGATGGGAGCAAGGATTGCAAAACATCTCCATGGATAGCAAGCTATGCCAAAGCACTTAGGGAAAACAAAACTAACCTCTGACAAAACAATGTGCATAAGCACTTGGAGGAATGAAAATCTAATCTAATATTTACAAAGTAGTGAGTTTTTGGCCCGGATGTCCCAAACCATCTTGGACAAATTTCTCCGATCCGCCAAAGACACGTGGTACCCATTCTGCATTAAATTTAGTTGTTGAAATGTCATTGCTGGCCATGGACACATACCAGAGCTGTTTTTGAATTTTCTCCATCCAAACTAAACCAAAATTAGAAATTGACCATGGAATCCTATAGAGAATTTCATAATATTTCCAATGATATAAAGAACGTGCAAATCCGAGCTCTGGATCAAAAGATATGAAGGTCTGAAGTTTTAGGGCAAAATGGCCAAAAAACGGATGTCGGGAAAAAAATTTAAATTTTGACCTTTTTGCATTTTGGAAATTTTTTAAAAAATTTCCACGCTCCGCCGGTCGGATGCCATGTGTCAGGTGCTGGTTCGCTGAGCAATTCTCTCTCCTCCACCTTTCTGTGGGCTTTCCTTTGAAAATTTTGATCTTTTTAACTTTTGGAAAATTTTCCATTTTCCCCACGCGCCCCGCCACCTGGGACATGTGGCATGCATTGATTGGTTGACAGGGCGTGGGAAGACCTTTGCTTTTTAGTTTTTTGGCCAAAGAACTTTTACAAAAAAACTTCAAAGATCCCCGAGCTCCACACTTCCTACTCGATTGGACACGTGTCCAATTCCTATTGGCTCGGGCCGACCCTTCAAACCTCACCTTTGGAAACTCGGAAAAACATTAAGTAAAAATCTCACCCTCTCCTCCACCGCTCTGATCCATGAAGACACGTGGCACGTTCTGATTCGTTGGCGCTCTTTCATGGCCTCCCGCGTCCCATGTGTATTTTTGGCCCGGATGTCCCAAACCATCTTGGACAAATTTCTCCGATCCGCCGAAGACACGTGGTACGCTTTTTGGCTCTCGGCTCTTCGGCTTTCCACGTCCCATGCATCCCTTTGTCCCAACCTGTCTATGCGGGATGAAAGTTCCCTATACCCGGCTGATCCAAGGTGGTTCGCGTCCTTCGCGTCCTCATGGCCCAAATTTCTAGCCTGTTATTTATGCAAGTGATTAGTCAAATTTTTTCCTCCTTCGGCTGAATCGGCTTTCCTCATCCCACGTGTCCCGATGTCCAAAGCTGTCTCGGTGTTGCGAAGACTACCTAGAGGCTTTTGGTGATTCACGCCCGCCGTCCCAACTTTGTCCCAGTCTTGCTACGGACTAGGACTTAGCCGATTTTCATGATTTTTTTGGCCCAAGCTTGTTTTTGTAACTTTTCACCCTTTTTTAGAACTTGCTCTTTTCTTCTTGGACGGGAGAGTTAAAAAAAAAGCCGAGGGACCCGAAACATGATTTTTACCTTGAATCAATCTATCTTGTTTGGGACCGAAGAATTTAATGCATGTTATCAAAATTACAGGAAGTGAAAATTGGATAACGGGTTGTTCAACAACAAGTGTATAGGCCTCTATTTCTGTTGTCCATTGTGCAAGCTGGGGCAGCATCTTTATCACGAAGTCCAGCTTCTCCTGAGGGCTGAAGTATCTTGGAAAAGGGCCTCCCCATGGACAAGGAGTCCTACAACCAAGTCTGAAAGCTCTCATTTGAGTTGTTGCTCTAGGATCTGCACCATATTTACCTCCATCTTTTGTATTTTCTCCAACAGACCAGCATCTTGCATCTGGTGATCTTCATTATATGCATACTCTTTCTCTTTGAAAGCTCCATAGCCAAACTGATTTTGGTATTGCTGCTCATAGGTGTATGCATGCTGATTCGAACTTGTTCAAAATGCTGATCGAAGGATCTAAAAACATGTTGGAGGTGGGAAACATTGCTGTTGTTGTTGAAGATGTGAATCCCATGATGGAAATGAAGTCATGATTACACAACTTCATGGAATGGAAAAGAATGAAAGGGATGGAAAGAAATATGGATGAAATGGATGAAAAACAGTGCGACTTGAAATGGGTTGTTGATCGGATGGAGTCGCCAGATGTGTTTGTAAGTGCCTCCAAAGGCTGAAATATTCATAGGAACACACCAACCTACAAAATATGAAGTGGAAGACCTCTCGGTGTCCCACAGTGCATGTCAAAACTTTTAGTGCAAAATCACAGCACCCTAGATGCTTGATCAGATTTCTAGGTTGATCACTCTAGCATCTGTGTGATTGCACAACATTGAATCCTTTCTCCGAGTGTGGGACCTAGAAATGAGAAAGGAATCTCAGGAGAAGGCTGGTTCCTCTTCCTAAACTACCTGCCACAAGCTATTCCAGTGCAGGCAAGCTAATCTAAACCTAATCTAACCATGCCAAGGAGAGAGAGAGAGAGAGAAAAGGGAAAAACAGCACCTACACTAAAACGGTGATACACCAAAGAAGGAAAATGTTGAACATCTATCAAAACTGCCATGGAACAAAGAGAGGTGAGCAATGGGAAGGATGGACAGATGCATCACAGGCCCAAGGATAGATTTCACACTAGAAAATGTCCCAAAACTCCATGAACATAGCTCCAAACCTACAATGAACATTCAAACATGCACAAATACCTGTAATGAAGAGAGGCAAGAAGAAAACAAGCAAAAAACAAGCAAGGATGGACAGATGCATCACAAAACACGTTTTTGTTGCTTCAGAAGTTTACACAGAACATCATTTCAATAGTAAAAGGCAAAAAATGCCATTACAAAGCAAGGGAGGAGGTTTGAACTCCATTTTCAACCCTGGAGAAGAAAAGAAGGGAGGGCAGAGCAGAAAAGATGAACAACTTGTAATATCCCTCCAAAATGAGCCAAATCTAGCTTTTACATTGCATGGGTCGAGCCCATGAGAGAGAAAACATACAAAAACATGGGAGCCCATTCCTCCTTGACTGTAAATGCATTAAATTAGCATGGAGGACCTTACAAACCCATACCCTATCATTTTGACCAAATGGGAGGAGAGTGCGACCCATTCTGTATTAAATTTGGTCGCTGAAATGTCACTTCTGGCCATGAACACGTACCAGAAATGTTTTTGAATTTTCTCTCTCCAAACTAAACCAAAATTAGAGATTGACCATGGAATCCTATAGATAATTTCATAATATTTCCAATGATATAAAGAACGTGAAAATCGAGCTCTGGATCAAAAGATATGGGGGTCTGAAGTTTTAGGGCAAAAATGGCCCAAAAATGGATTTTGAATTTTTCGCGCTCTGCCTTTGGATGACATGTGGCAAGCGCTGATTGGACGAGCAATTCTCTCTCCTCTACCTCCCATGGGTTTCCCTTTGAAAATTTTGACTTTTCTTACACTTTGGAAAAAATTTCATTTTCCCCCCGCGCCCGCCACTTGGGACACGTGGCATCATTTGGTTCGTCGACAGGGGCGCGGGGAAAACCTTTACCTTTTAGTTTTTCGGCCAAAACTTTTGCTAAATTTTCTAAGTCCTCCCGAGCTCCGCACTTCCCCACCTTAGGACACATGTCCTATGTCTATTGGCTCGGGCCGACCCTTCAAACCTCGCCCTTTGAACTTTTGGGCCCAAAAACACTTAGTCGAAATTTTTATTGCACCTCCCCTTGTGACACGCGTCACATTCTGATTCGTTGGCGGATTTTCTGGGTCTTTGCATCCCTTGCATATTTTTGGCCCGAGATGTCCCAAACCATCTAGGACAAATTTCTCTGATCCACCTGATTCGGGCTTCCCTGTCCCTCTTTGAGGCGAAGACACGTGGCACATTTCCATTCGCTCTCGGCTCTTTCGGCTCTCCGCGTCCCACATGTACTTTTGGCCCAGATGTCCAGGAGATTTCGCCTAGGACAAATTTCTCCAAACTACCCGAAATGGACTGACTTGCGCCAAACCGGCCGATCCGCGTCTTTTGCATACTTTTGTCCCAACTGTCCCAACTATGCGAAACAAAGACTTAGGAAATTTTTCCCTTTTTCGGCTGAATCAGCTTTTCGCGTCCCACGCGTACCTACGGCCTAGATGTCCCAATTGCTGCGTGGACCGCCTGGAGGCTTTTTAGCCAGTTCATGCCCGACATCCCAACTGTCCCAAGGACCGCCTGGACTAGGACTTAGCCAATTTTCATGATTTTTCTGCCCCAAGCTTGTTTTTGCAACTTTTTCACCCTTTTTTAGAACTTGCTCTTTTCTTCTTGGACAGGAGAGTTAGAAAAAAGCGAGGGGACCCCAGAAACATGATTTTTTGCCTTGAATCAATCTATCTTGCTCGGGACCGAAGAATTTAATGCATGTTATCAAAATTACCCTGGGGGTGAATTTTAGATACTTGAGTTTAGGATTTAGGGTTTAGGTTTAAGGATTTAAAGTTTCGGGCTAAGAGATTATAATTTAGGGTTTAGGGTTTAGGGTTTAGGATTTATGGTTTAATGTTTATGGTTTAAGGTTTAATATCTTGAAGGTTTAGGGTTTAGTGCATAGGGTTTAGGTTTTAGGGTTTAGGTCTTAGGGTTTAGGTTTTAGTGCTAAGGGATTATAGTTTAGGGTTTAGGGTTTAGGTTTTAAGGTTAAAGGTTTAGTTTTTAGGGTTTAGGGTTTAGGGTTTAGGGTTTAGTGTTTAGTATTTATGGTTTATGGTTTATAATTTAGGGTTTAATATTAAGGGTTAAGGTTTTAGGGTTTAGTGCTCGGGGTTTAGCGTTTAGCGTTTAGGGTTTAGGGTTTAGGTGTCAAGGTTTAGGGTTTAGGGCTAAGGGATTAAAGTTTAGGGCTTAGGGTTTAGGGCTTACAGTTTAGGTTTTAGGGTTTAGGGTTTAGGGTTTAGGGTTTAGGGCTAAAGGTGTATGGGGTTTATTATTCAAGGTTTATTTATTAGTGTTTAGGGTTTAGGTTTTAGAATTTAGGGTTTAGGGTTTAGGGTTTAGGGTTTCAAGTTTAGGGTGTAGGGTTTAGGATTTATGGTTTATTGTTTACGATTTAGGGTTTAATATTTAAGGTTTAGTGTTTAAGGTTTAGTGTTAAGGGTTTAGGGTTTATGTTTTAGGGTTTAGGGTTTAGGTCTAAGGGTTTAAGGTTTAGGTCTAAGGGATTACAGTTTAGGGCTTAGGGTTTGGTGTTTAGGGTTTTGGGATTAGGGATTAAGGTTTAGGGTTTAGGGTTTATGGTTTAGGTTTTAAGGTTTAGGGTTTTTAGTTTAGGGTTTAGGGTTTAGGTTTTAGGGTTTAGGATTTTGAGTTTAGGGTTTATGTTTTAGGATTTATGGTTTATGGTTTACACTTTAGGGTTTAATATTTTAGTTTTAGGTTTTAGGGTTTAGTGCTCGGGGTTTAGGGTTTAGGGTTTAGGGTTTAGGGCTAATGGATTACAGGTTGAGGGCTTAGGGCTTAGGGTTTAGGGTTTAGTGTTTAGGCTTTAGGGTTTAGGGTACATGGGGTTTACGATTCAAGGTTTAGTTTTGGGGTTTAGGATTTAGAGTTTAGGATTTAGAGTTTAAGGTTTTGAGTTTACTATTTAGGGTTTATAGTTTATTTCTCAAGGTTTAGGGTTTATGGAAAAGGGATTGTATTTTAGGGCTTAGGGTTTAGGGTGTATGGTTTAGGGCTAAAGCTTTAGGGTTTATGGGATTTACGATTCAAGGTTTAGTTTTTAGGGTTTAGGGTTTAGGGATTAGAGTTTTAAGTTAATTGTTTAGGGTTTATGATTTATAGCTTATAGTTTAAGGTTTAGCGTTTAATATTTAGGGTTTATGGTTTAGTGCTTAATGTTTAGGGTTTAGTGTTTTGTGGTAAGGGTTTAGGGTTTAGGGTTAAGGGTTTAGGGCTAAGGGTTTATGGTTTTAGGCTAAAGGTTTAGGTTTTATGGGGTTTGTGATTTAAGGTTTAGTTTTTAGGGTTTAGGGATTAGGGTTTAGGGTTTAGGGTTTTGACTTTAGGGTTTAGGGTTTAGGGTTTAGGGTTTAGGATTTAGGTTTTAGGGTTTAGAGTTTAGAGTTTACGATTCACAATTTAGTTATTAGAGTTTAGGGATTATGGTTTAGGGTTTTAAAGTTTAGGGTTTTGGATTTAAGGTTTACTTTTTATAGTTTAGGGTTTAATATTTAGGATTTAGGTTTTAAGGTTTATGGTTTAGAGCTAAAGGTTTAGGGTTTATGGGGTTTACAATTCAAGTTTTATTTTTTTAGGCTTTATGGTTTAGGAATTAGGGTTTAGTTGTCGGGGTTTAAGGTTTATGGCTAAGGGATTATAGTTTAGGGCTTATGGTATAGGGTTTAGGGTTTAGGGTTTATAATTTAGGCCTAAAGGTTTAGGCTGTATGGGTTTTATGGTTTGAGGTTTAGTTTTTAGGGTTTAAGGTTTAGGGTTTAGGGTTTAGGGATAAGGGTTTCAAGTATAGGGTTTAGGGTTTATATGGTTTATGATTCAATTTTAATGTTTAGGGTGTAGGGTTTAGGTATTAGGGTTTAAGGTTAAGGGCTAAGTAATTACATTTTAGGGCTTAGAGTTTAGGGGTTCGGGTTTAGGGTTTAGAATTTAGGGTTTCAAGTTTAGGGTTTAGGATTTTTCATTTTTGGTTTACGGTTTAGGGTTTAATATTTATTGTTTAGGGTTAAGGGTTTTGTGCTCAAGGTTTAGGATTTAGGGTTTAAGGTTTAGGTCTTAAGGTTTAAGGTTTAGGACTAAGGGATTATAGTTTAGGGTTTAGGATTCATTGTTTAAGGCTAAAGTTTTATGGTTTATGGGGTTTATGATTCAAAGTTTAGTTTTTAGGGTTTAGGATTTAGGGTGTATGGTTTAGGGTTTAATGTTTAGGGTTTAGGATTTATTGTTTATGTTTTAGGGTTTAGGTCTCGAGTTTAAGGTTTAGGGCTAAGGAATTACAGTTTAAGGCTTAGGGTTAATGGTTTAGGGTATAGAATTTATGGTTTAGGGCTAAAGGTTTAGGGTATATGAGGTTTACGATTCATGGTTTATTTTTTATGGTTTAGGGTTAAGGGTTTAGTGTTTATGGTTTTGAGTTTAGAGTTTAGGGTATAGGGTTTACTACTCAGGGTTTATGGTTTAGTGTTTAGGGTTTAGGTTTAGGGCTGAGGGATTATAGTTTAGGGATTAGGGTTTAGGGTTTTGTGTTTAGGGTTAAGTATTAGGGTTTTGAGTTTAAGGTTTAGGGTTTAATTTTTAGGGTTTAGGGTTTAGGGTTTAGGTTTTAGGGTTTAAGGTTTAGGGCTAAGTGATTATAGTTTAGGGCTTACGGTTTAGGTTTTAGGGTTTTAGGGTTTAGGGTTTATGGGGTTTATGATTCAAGGTTTAGTTTTTAGGGTTTAGGTTTTAGGGTCTAGGGTTTATGGTTTTGAGTTTATGGTTTAGGGTTTAGGATTTATGGTTTATGGTTTACGGTTTAGGGTTTAATGTTTAGGGTTTATTTCTTAGGGTTTAGGGTTTGGGGTTTAGGGTTTAGGGATAAAGGTTTAGGGTTTATGTGGTTTATGATTTAATGTTTATTTTTAGGCTTTAGGATTTCAAGTTTAGGGTTTTGAGTTTAGGGTTTAGGGTTTAGGATTTAAGGTTTATGGTTTAAGGTTTAGTTTTTAATATTTAGGGTTAAGGGTTTAGGCTTTAGTGCTCAATGTTTAGGGTTTAGGGTTTAGGTCTCACGGTTTAGGATTTAGGATTTAGGGTTTAGGGTTTAGGGTTTAGGTCTCACAGTTTAAAGTTATAAGGGTTTAGGGTATATGATTTATGGTTTATGGTTTACTGTTTAAAGTTTAATATTTAGGGTTTCACATTTAAGGTTTAGTGCTAAGGGTTTAGGGTTTAGGGTTTAGGGTAGAGTTGTGAGGGTTTTGGGTTTTGGGTTTAGGGCTAATGGATAATAGTTTAGGGTTTAGGGTTTATGGTTTAGGGATAAAGGTTTAGGGTTTATGGCGTTTATGATTCAAGGTTTAGTTTTTAGGGTTTAGGGTTTGGTTTAGTTTTTAGGGTTTCAAGTATAGGGTTTAGGGTTTAGGGTTTAGTACTCGGGGTTTAGAGTTTAGAGTTTAGGCTTTAGGCTTTAGGCTTTAGGGTTAATGGTTTAGGGTTAATGGTTTAGGGTTTAGGTCTTAGGGTTTAAGGTTTAGTGCTAATTGATTATAGTTTAGGGCTTAGTGTTTAGGAAATAGGGTGTCATGTTTAGGATTTTAGGGTTTTGGGTTTTGGCTTTAGGGTTTATGATTTAGGGTTTAGGGTATTAGGGTTTATTATTCAAGGTTTAGTTTTTTTGGTTTAGGGTTTAGGGTTTAGGGTTTAGCGTTTAGAGTTTATGGTTTCAAGTTTACGGTTTAGGGTTTAATATTTAGGGTTTAGGTTTTAGGGTTTACTTGTCAAGGTTTATGGTTTAGGGTTCGGGCAAAGGGATTACATTTTAGGGCTTAGGGTTTAGGGTTTAGGTTTTAGTGTTTAGTTTTTATGGTTTAAGGATAAAGTTTTAGGGTTTATGGGGTTTACAATTCAAGGTTTAGTTTTAAGGGTTTAGGGTTTAGGGTTTAGGGTTTATGTTTTAGGTTTTAGGGTTTTGAGTTTAGGGTTTAGGGTTGAGGATTTATGGTTTTTGGTTTATATTTTTGGATTTAATATTTAGGGTTTAGTATTTAGGGTTTAGTTCTCAAGATTCAGGGTTTAGGGTTTAAGGTTTAGGATTTTAGGTTTAGGGTTTAGGTCTTTTGGTTTAATTTTTAGGGCTAAGGGATTATAGTTAGGGCTTAGTGTTTAGCATATAGGGTTTAGGTTTTAGGGTTCGGGGCTAAAGGTTTAGGGTTTATGGGGTTTATGATTCAAGGTTTAGTTTTTAGGGTTTCGAGTTTAGGGTTTAGGGTTTAAGGTTTAGGGTTTAGGATTTAAACTTTAGGGTTTAGGATTTATGGTTTATGGTTTAGGTTTTAGGGTTTAGGGTTTATTTTTCAAGGTTTAATGTTTAGGGATAAGGGATTACATTTTAGAGCTTAGGGGTTCAGGTTTAGGATTTATGGTTTAGGGCTAAAGGTTTTGTTTATGGGTTTTATGATTCAAGGTTTAGTTTTTAGGTTTTTGGGTTTAGGGTTTAGGGTTTATGATTTATGCTTTATGCTTTACGGTTTACGGTTTAATGTTTAGGGTTTAGGGTTTAGGTGTCATGGTGTAAGGTGGATTATAGTCAGGGTTTAGGGTTTAGGGTTTAAGGTTTAGGGCTAAAGGTTATTGTATTTGGGATTCAAGGTTTAGTTTTTAGGGTTTAGGGTTTTGAGTTTACGTTTTAGGGTTTAGGATTTATGGTTTATGGTTTACGGTTTAGGGTTTAAGATTTAGGGTTTAGGTCTTAGGATTTAAAGTTTAGGGCTAAGGTATTACGAGTTTAGGGTTTATGGTCAAGGTTTTAGGGTTTTAATTTTAGGATTAAGGGTTTAGTATTTATGGTTTATTGTTTATAGTTTAAGGTTTAATATTTAGGGTTTAGGGTTTAGTAGATAGGGTTTAGGGTTTAGGTCTAAAGGTTTAAGGTTTAGGGCTAAGGGATTATAGTTTAGGGATTAGGGTTTAGGGTTTAGGGTTTAGGGCTAAAGGTTTAGGGTTTATGGGGTTTATGATTCAAGGTTTAGTTTTTAGGGTTTAGGGTTTAAGGTTTTGAGTTTATAGTTTAGGGTTTAGGATTTATGGTTTATGGTTTACAGTTTAGGGTTTAATGCTTAGGGTTTATGGTCTATGGATTAGGGTTTAGGATTTAGGGTTTATGTCTCGGGATTTAAAGTTTAGGGCTAAGGGATTACAATTTAGGGGTTTACAGTTCGGGGTTTAGGGTTTTAATTTTAGGATGAATGGTTTAGTATTTATGGTTAAGGTTTAATATTTAGGGTTTAGGGTATAGGGTCTAGGGTTTAGGTCTAAGGTTTAAGGTTTAGGGCTAAGGGATTATAGTTTAGGGGGGTTTAGAGTTTAGGGCTAAAGGTTTAGGGTTTATGGGGTTTATGATTCAAGATTTAGTTTTTAGGGTTTAGGTTTTTAGTTTAGGGTTTAGGGTTTAGGATTTATGGTTTATGGTTTACGGTTTAGGGTTTAATGCTTAGGGTTTAGGGTTTATGGATTATGGTTTAGGATTTAGGGTTTAGGTCTCAAGATTTAAATTTTATGGCTAAGGGATTATAGTTTAGGGTTTCAATTTTAGGGTTAAGGGTTTAGGATTTATGGTTTATTGTTTACGGTTTAAGGTTTAATATTTAGGGTTTAGGGTTTAGTGCATAGGTTTTAGTGTTTAGGGTTTAGGTCTAAGGGTTTAAGGTTTAGGGCTAAGGGATTACAGTTTAGGGCTTAGGGTTTAGGGTTTAGGGTTTAGGGCTAAAGGTTTAGGGTTTATGGGGTTTATGATTCAAGGTTTAGTTTTTAGGGTTTAAGGTTTATGGTCTAGGGTTAATTATGGTTTATGGTTTAGGATTTATGGTTTATGGTTTAGGGTTTAATGTTAAGGGTTAAGAGTTTAGGTTTTTGTGCTCAGGGTTTAGAGTTTAGGGTTTATGGTTTAGGTCTCAAGGTTCAATGTTTAGGGCTAAGTGCTTTGGGTTTAGGGTTTAGGGCTAAAGGTTTATGTAGTTTATGATTCAAGGTTTATTTATTAGGGTTTGGGTTTAGGTTTTAGGATTTAGGGTTTAGGGTTTAGGGTTTCGAGTTTAGGGTTTCGGGTTTAGGATATATGGTTTATGTTTTACAGTTTAGGATTTAATATTTAGGGTTCGGGGTTTAAGGTTTAGTGTAAAGGGTTTAGGGTTAATGATTTAGGATTTTAGGGTTTAGGGTTTAGTGCTTAGGTTTTAGGGTTTAGGGTTTAGGGTTTAGGTTTTAGGATTTATGGTTTAGGGTTTAGATCTTAGTGTTTAATGTTTAATGCTAAGGGATTATAGTTTAGGGTTTAGGGTTTAGGGTTTAGGGCTAAAGGTTTAGGGTTTAGGGCTAAAGGTTTAGGGCTTATGGGGTTTATGATTCAAGGTTTAGTTTTTATGGTTTATGGTTTAGGGTTTAGGATTAATGTTTAGGGTTTAGCATTTCAAATTTAGGTTTTAGGGTTTAGTGTTTATGGTTTATGGTTTACAATTCAAGGTTTATTTTTAGGGTTTAGGGTTTAAGGTTTTGATTTTATTTTTAGGGTTTAGGAATTATGGATTATGGTTTATGGTTTACGGTTTAACGTTTAATATTTAAGGTTTAGGGTTTAGTTCTAAGGGTTTATGGTTTAGGGTTTAGGGTTTAAGGTTTAGGGTTTAGGGTTGAGGTTTAGTTCTCGGGTTTAAGGTTTAGGGCTAAGGGATTACATTTTATGGCTTAGGGTTTAGGGTTTGAGGGTTTAGGGTTTATGGTTTAGGAGTAAAGGTTTAGTTTATGGGTTTTAGGTTTCAAAGTTTAGTTTTTAGGGTTTAGGGTTTAGAGTTTAGGGTTTAGGATTTAGAGTTTAGGTCTCGGGGATTAAGGTGGATTAAAGTTAAGGCCTTGGGGTTTAGGGTTTAGGATTTATTGTTTAGGGTTTAGGATTTAGGGTTTAGGGTTTAGGGTTTGAGGTTTAGGGTTTATGGTTTAGGAGTAAAGGTTTAGTTTATGGGTTTTAGGTTTCAAAGTTTAGTTTTTAGGGTTTAGGGTTTAGAGTTTAGGGTTTAGGATTTAGAGTTTAGGTCTCGGGGATTAAGGTGGATTAAAGTTAAGGCCTTGGGGTTTAGGGTTTAGGATTTATTGTTTAGGGTTTAGGATTTAGGGTTTAGGGTTTAGAGCTAAAGGTTTAGGGTTTATGGATTTATAGGATTCAAGGTTTAGTTTATAGGGTTTAGGGTTTAGGGTTTAGGGTTTCGAGTTTATGGTTTAGGGTTTTAGATTTATCCTTTATGGTTTATGGTTTAGGGTTTAGTGTTTATGGATCAGGGTTTAGGATTTAGGGTTTATATCTCAGGATTTAAGGTTTAAGGATAAGGGATTACAGTTTAGGGTTTAGGGTATAAGGTCTTGAGTTTAGGCTTTAGGGTTTAGGATTTATGGTTTATTGTATACGGTTTAAGGTTTAATATTTGGGTTTAGGGTTTAGTGTGTAGGGTTTAGGGTTTAGGTCTCGGGGTTTAAGGTTTAGGGGTAAGGTTTTGAAGTTTAGGGCTTAGGGTTTCGGGTTTAGGGTTTAGGGTATATGGTTTAGGGCTAAAGGTTTAGGGTTTATTGGGTTTACAATTCAAGGTTGAGTGTTTATGGTTTAGGCTTTAGGGTCTAGGGTTTAGGGTTTATGGTTAAGGATTTATGGTTTATGGTTTAGTTTTTAATATTAAGGGTTAAGGGATTAGGGTTTTGTTCTCGGGGTATAGGGTATAGGGTTTAGGGTTTAGGTCACGGGGTTTATGGTTTAGGGCTAAAAGTTTATGGGGTTTATGATTTAACGTTTAGTTATTAGGGTTTAGGGTTTAGGGTTTAGGATTTAGGGTTTAGAGTTTAGGGTTTAGGGTTTTGAGTTTAGGGTTTAGGGTTTAGGATTTAGGGTTTAGGGTTTAAGGTTTAGGGTTTATGATTTAAGGTTTAGTACTAAGGGTTTAGGTTTTAGGTTTTAGGCTTTATGGTTTAGGGTTTAGGTCTCGGGGTTTAAGGTATAGGTCTAAGTGATTACAGTCTAGGGCTTAGGGTTTAGAGTTTAGGGTTTTGGGATTAAGGATTAGGGATTAGGGTTTAGGGTTTATGTTTTAGGGCTAAAGGTTTAGGGTTTATGGTGTTTATGATTCAAGGTTTAGGGTTTAGGGTTTAGGGTTTATGGTTTAGGATTTATGGTCTATGATTTACACCTTAGGGTTTAATATTTTTGATTTAGGGTTTAGGGTTTAGTGCTCGGGGTTGAGGGTTGAGGGTTTAGGGTTTAGGGCTAATGGATTATAGTTTAGGGATTATAACTTAGTGTTTGGGGTTTAGTATTTAGTGTTTAGGGTTTAGGGTTTAGTGTTTATGGTTTAATGTTTAGGTTATATAGGGTTTATGATTCAAGGTTTAGTTTTTGGGGTTTAGGGTTTAGGGTTTAGGGTTTAGAGTTTAGGGTTTCAAGTTTACGGTTAAGTGTTTAATATTTAGGGTTTATCATTTATATCTCAAGGTTTAGGGTTTATGGGTTAGGGAAAAGGGATTATATTTTAGGGCTTATGGTTTAGGGTTTAGGATTTAGGGTTAAAGGTTTAGGGTTTATGGGATTTACGATTCAAGGTTTAGTTTTTAGGGTTTAGGGTTTAGGGTTTAGGGATTAGAGTTACGAATTTAGGGTGAGGGTTTAGGATTTATGGGTTAGGGTTTAGGATTTAATATTTAGGGTTTAGGGTTGAGGGTTTAGTGCTTAGTGTTTAGGGTTTAGGGTTTAAGGTGTAGGTCTCATGGTTTAAGGTTTAGGGCTAAGATATTACAATGTAGGGCTTAGTGTTTAGGGTTTAGATTTTAGGGTTTAGGGTTTATGGTTTAGGGCTAAAGGTTTAGGTTTTATGGGGTTTACGATTCAAGGTTTAGTTTTTAGGGTTTAGGGTTTAGGGTTTAGGGTTTTGAGTTTAGGGTTTAGGGTTTAGGATTCATGGTTTATTGTTTATGGTTTAGGATCGATACTTAGGGTTTAGGGTTTATGTTTTAGGGTTTAGGGTTTAGGTCTATGGGTTCAAGGTTTAGGGCTAATGGATTATAGGTCGGTGTTTAGGGATTAGTGTTTTGGGTTAAGGGTTTAGGGTTTATGGTTTAAGGCTTAGAGTATATAAGATTTATGATTCAAGGTTTATGTTTTTGGGTTTAGGGTTTAGGTTTTAGGATTTAGGGTTTAGTGTTTTGAGTTTATGATTTAGGGCTTAATATTTAGGGCTTAGGGTTTAGTGCTCAAGGTTTATTATTAAGGGTTTAGGGCTAAGGGATTTCATTTGAGGATTAGGGTTTAGGGTTTAGGGTTTAAGGTTTAGGGTTTAGGTCTTAGGGTTTAAGGTTTAGGGCTAAGGGATTATAGATTAAGGCTTAAGATTTAGGTTTTAGGGTTTGAGGTTTATGGTTTAGGGCTAAAGGTTTAGATTTTATGGGGTTTACGATTCAAGGTTTATTTTTAGGATTTAGGGTTTAACGTTTAGGGTTTATGGTTGAGGATTTATGGTTTATGGTTTATGGTTTAGGGTTGAATATTTAGGGTTAAGGGTTAAGGGTTTTGTGCTTAGGGTTTAGGGTCTAGGTTTTAGGGTTTTATGTTTAGGGCTAAGGGATTACAGGTTTAGGGCTTAAGGTTTAGGGTTTAGGGTTTAGGGCTAAAGGTTTAGGGTTTATGGAGTTTTTGATTAAAGGTTTAGTTTTTAGGGTTTAGTGTTTAGGGATTAGGGTTTAGGGTTTTGTTTTTAGTGTTTAGGGTTTAGTATTCATGGTTTATGGTTTACGGTTTAGGGTTTAATATTTAGGGTTAAGGTTTTAGGATTTAATGCCCGGGTTTTAGGGTTTAGGGTTTAGGGTTTAGGGATAAATGTTTATGGGGTTTGTGATTCAAGGTTTAGTAAATAGGACTTAGGCTTTAGGCTTTACGGTTTATGGTTTTGAGTTTAGGGTTTATGGTTTTGTATTTATGGATTATGGTTTAAGGTTTAGGGTTTAATATTTAGGGTTTAGGTTTTAGGGTTTAGTGCTAAATTTTTAGGGTTTAGGGTTGAGTGTTTAGGTCTCGGGGTTTAAGGTTTAGGGCTAAGGGATTATAGTTTAGGGCTTAGGGCTTAGGGTTTAGGGTTGACCATTTATGGTTTAGGGCTAAAGGTTTAGGGTTTATGGGGTTTAGGGTTTAGGGTTTAGGGTTTAGGGTTTCAACTTTAGGGTTAGGTTTTAAGGTTATGGGTTTAGGATTTAGGGTCTACGGTTTAGAGTTTATGGTTTAGGGTTAACAATTCATGGTTTGGTTTTTAGAGTTTAGGGTTTAGGGTTTTAAGTTTAGGGTTTAGGGTTTAGGATTTATATTTTATGGTTTATGGTTTAGTGTTTATTATTTAGGGTTAAGGGTTTAGGGTTTAGTGCTTAGGGTTTAGGGTTTGGGTCTCGGGTTTTAAGGTTTATGGCTAAGGTATTACAATTTAGGGATTAAGTTTTAGAGTTTAGTGTTTAGGGTTTAGGGCTAAAGTTATAGGGTTTATGGGGTTTATGATTCAAGGTTTAGGGTTTTAGGTTTAGGATTTTGGCTTCAGCGTTTCGAGTTTAGTGTTTAGGGTTTAGAATTTATGGTTTATAGTTTACAATTTAGAGTTTAATACCTAGGGTTAATGTTTTTAGGTTTTAGGGTTTAGGCTTTAGGGTTTATGTCTTAGGGTTTAATGTTTAGGGCTAAGTTAGTACAATTGAGGCTTCGAGTTTAGGGTTTTGGGGTTAGGGTTTAGGGTTCGGGGCTAAAGGTTTATAGGGTTTACGATTCAAGGTTTATTTATTAGGGTTTATTGTTGAGGTTTAGAATTTAGGGTTTAGGGTTTAATATTTAGGGTTTAGGGTTTATGGTTTAGTGCTCAGTGTTTAGGGTTTAGGGTTTAGTATTTAGGTCTCATGGTTTAAGGTTTAGGGCTAAGGGTTTACAGTTTAGGGCTTAGGGCTTAGGGTTTAGGGCTAAAGGTTTAGGGTTTAGGGCTAAAGGTTTAGGGTTTATGGGGTTTACGATTAAAGGTTTAGTTTTTAGGATTTAGTGTTTAGGTTTTAAGGTTTAGGGTTTAGGGTTTTGACTTTAGGGTTTAGGATTTAGGGTTTAGTATTTAGGTTTTAGGATTTAGGGTTTAGATTTTATGGTTTAGGGTTTATGATTCATGGTTTAGTTATTAGAGTTTAGGGTTTAGGGTTTAGAGTTTAGGGTTTAGGATATAAGGTTTATAACTAAGGGTTTAGAATTTAGGGTTTAATATTTAGGATTTAGGGTTTACGGCTAAATATTTAAGGTTTATGGGGTTTGAGTTTAAGGTTTAGTTTTTAGGTTTTAGGGTTTATGGGGTTTATGGTTCAATGTTTAGTTTTAAGGTTTTAGGGTTTATGGTTTAGGGTTTAGTTTTCGGGGTTTAAGGTTTAGGGCTTAGGGATTATAGTTTAGGGCTTAGTGTTTAGGTTTTAGGGTTTAGGGTTTATAGTTTAGGGCTAAAGGTTTAGGGTGTATGGGTTTTATGATTCAAGGTTTAGTTTTTAGGGTTTAGTGTTTAGGGTTTAGGGTTTAGGGTTTTTAGTATAGGATTTAGGGTTTATAGTTTAGGGTTTAATTTTTAGGGTTTAGGGTTTAGGTCTCAAGGTTTAAGGTGGATTGTTGTTTAGGACTTAGGTTTTAGGGTTTAGGGTTTAGGTCTCGGGGTTTAATGTTTAGGGATAAGGGATTATAGTTTAGGGCTTAGGGTTTAGGGTTGAGGGTTGAGGTTTAGGTAGTAGGTTTTAGGGATATAGGTTTAGGGTTTATAGGGTTTATGATTTCACTTTTAATTTTTAGGGTTTAGGGATCAAGTTTTAGGTATCGGGGTTTAAAGTTTAGGTCTCGGGGTTTAAGGTTTAGTGCTAAGGGATTACAATGTAGGGCTTAAGGTTTAGAGTTTAGGGTTTAGGGTTTAGGGCTAAAGGTTTAGGGTTTATAGGGTTTATGATTCAAGGTTTAAGGTTTAGGGTTTAGGTGTTTAGGGTTTAGAGTTTAGTGTTAAGGGTTTAGGATTTATGGTTTATAGTTTACGAGTTTAGAGTTTAATATTTAGGGTTAAGGTTTTAGGGTTTATTGCGCGAGGTTTTAGGTTTTAGCGTTTTGGTTTTAGGATTTAGGGTTTAGCTATTAGCGCTTAATGTTTTGGATTTAGGTTTTAGGGTTTAGGGTTTAGGTTTTAAGTTTAAGAGTTTAGGTCTCGGGGTTTAAGGTTTAGGGCTAAGCGATTATAGTTTAGGGCTTAGGGTTTAGGGTTTAGGGTTTAGGGATAAAGGTTTATGGGGTTTAGGATTCGGGGTTTAGTTATTAGGGTTTATTATTTAGGGTTTAGGATTTAGGGTTTAGGTTTTAGTTTTTAGGGTTTTGAGTTTAGGGTTTAGGGTTTAGGAGTTGTAGTTTATGGTTTAAGTTTTAGGGTTTAATATTTATTATTTAATGTTTAGGGTTTAGTGCTTAGTGATTAGTGCTTAGGGTTTAATGTTTAGGTCTCGGGGTTTAAGGTTTAGGGCTAAGGGCTTATAATTTAGGGATTAGGGCTTAGGGTTTAGGATTTAGGGTTTAGGGTTGAGGGTTTATTGATTAAAGTTAAAGGTTTAGGGTTTATGATGTGTATGATTCAAGGTTTAGTTTTAAGGGTTTAGGGTTTAGGGTTTAGGGTTTTGAGTTTAGAGTTTATGATTTAGGGTTTAGGGTTTAGGGTTTAGGATTTAGGGTTTAGGGTTTAGAGTTTATGGTTTAGGGTTTATGATTCACAGTTTAGTTATTAGAATTTAGGGTTTAGGGTTTATGGTTTATGTTTTTGGGTTTAGAGTTTAGCATTCGGATTTAAGGTTTATGGTTTTCAGTTTAGGGTTTAATATTTAGGATTTAGGGTTCAAGGTTTAGGGTTTATGATTCAAGGTTTTTATTTTTAGGGTTTAGGGTTTAGGGTTTATGGTTTAGTTGTTAGGGTTTTAGGTTTAGGGCTAAGGGATTATATTTTAGGGCTTAGGGTTTAGGGTTTAGGGTTTAGAGTATAGGGTTTAGGGATTATCATTTATGGTTTATGGTTTAGTGTTTAGTGTTTACTTTTTATGGTTTAAGGTTAAGGGTTTAGGTCTCATGGTTTAAGGTGGATTACCATTTATTAATTAGGGTTTAGGGTTTAGGGTTTAGGGTTTAGGACTATAGGTTTAGGGTTTAGGGTTTAGGTCTCGGGGTTTAACGTTTAGGGCTAAGGGATTATAGTTTATGGCTTAAGGTTAAGGGTTTAGTTTTTAGGCATTAGGGTTTATGGATAAAGGTTTAGGGTTTATAAGGTTTATGATTCAACTTTTAATTTCTTAAGGTTTAGGGTTTAATGTTTAGGTATCATGGTTTAAGGTTTAGGGCTAAGCGATTACATTTTAGGACTTATAGTTTAGGTTCTAGGGTTTAGGGTTTCAAGTTTAGGGTTTAGGGTTTAGGATTTATGGTTTTTGGTTTATGGTTTAGGGTTTAATATTTAGGGTTTAGGGTTTCATGCTCGGGGTTTAGGATTTAGGGATTAGGGTTTAGGGTTTAGGTCTTAAGGTTTAAGGTTTAGGACTAAGGGATTAATGTTTAGGGTTTATTGTTTAGGGTTTAGAGGGTTAATAGTTTAAGGCTAAAGGTTTAGGGTTTTAGGGGTTTACGATTTAATGTTTAGTTTTTAGGGTTTAGGGTTAAAGGTTTAGGGTTTAGGGTTTTGTCCTTAGGGTTTATGGTTTAGGATTTATTGTTTATATTTTAGGGTTTAAGACTAAGGGTTTAAGGTTTAGGGGTAAGGAATTATAGTTTAAGGCTTAGGGTTTAGTGTTTAGGTTTTAGGGTTTAGGGTTTAGAATTTATGGTTTAGGGCTAAATGTTTAGGGTATATGAGGTTTATGATGAAAGGTTGAGTTTTTAGGGTTTAGTGTTTAAGGTTTAGGCTTTAGGGTTTAGGGTTTTGAGTTTAGAGTTTACGGTTTAGGGTTTAGTGCTCGGGGTTTAGGGTTTAGGGTTTATATTTTAGGGATAAATGTTTAGGGTTTATGGGGTTTAAGATTCAATGTTTAATTTTTAGGGTTTATGGTTTAGGGATCGGGGTTTTGAGTTTAGGGTTTAGAGTTTAGGATTTAAGCTTTATGGTTTAAGATTTATGTTTTAATATTTACGGTTAAGGATTTAGGCTTTAGTGCTCGGTGTTTAGGGTTTAGGGTTTAGGTCTCACAATTTAAAACTTTAGGGCTAAGGGATTATAGTTTAGGGTTTAGGGATTAATTTTTATGGTTTAGGTGTAAATTTTTATGGGATTTACGATTCAACGTTTAGTTATTAGGGTTTATGGTTTATGGTTTAGGATTTAGGATTTAGGGTTTAGGGTTTTGAGTTTAGGGATTAGGGTTTATGATTTATGGTTTATGGTTTACAGTTTAGATTTTAATATTTAGGGTTTCGTGTTTCGGGTTTAGTGCTAAGGGTTTAGGGTTTAGGTAATAAGGTTTAGGGTTTATGGTAGAGTTGCAAGGGTTTAAGGTTTAGGTAATAAGGTTTAGGGTTTATGGTAGAGTTGTGAGGGTTTAGGGTTTAGGGTTTAGGTCTCGGGGTTTAAGGTTTAGGGCTAATGGATTATAGTTTAGGGCTTAGGGTTTAGGTTTTTATTGTTTAGTGCTAAAGGTTTAGTTTATAAGATTTAGGGTTTTGTGTTTAGAGTTTAGTTTTTAGGGTTTTGAGTTTAGGATTTAGGTTTTAGGGTTTAGTGCTCGGGGTTTAGGGTTTAGGGTTTACTGAGTTTAGGTTTTAGGGTTTAGGTCTCGGGGTTTAAGGTTTAGGGCTAATTTATTCTACTTTAGGGCTTAGGGTTGAGGGTTGAAGGTTTTGTGTTGAGGGTTTTTGGTTTAGTGTTTTGGGTTTAGGGTTTAGGGTTTAGGGTTTATGATTTAGGGTTTAGGTTATTAGGGGTTTATGATTCAAGGTTTAGTTTTCAATTTAGTGGTTAGGGTTTAGGGTTTAGAGTTTATGGTTTTAATTTTATAGTTTAGGGTTTAATATCTGGGGTTTAGGGTTTATGGTTTAGGGCTAAAGGTTTAGAGTTTTTGGGTTTACGATTCAAGGTTTAGGATTTAGGGTTTAGGTTTTTAGTTTAGTTTTTAGGGGTTTCAAGTTTAGGGTTTAGGGTTTAGTGCTCGGGGTTTAGGGTTTAGGATTTAGGAGTTATGGTTTATGGTTTACGAGTTTGGGATTTATTATTTATTATTTAGGGTTTAGGATTTAGTTCTCGAGGATTTAGGGTTTAGGGTTTAGGGTTTAGGGTTTATGTTTTAGGGTTTAGGGCTAAAGGTTTAGGGTTTATGGGGTTTACGATTCAAGGTTTAGTTTTAAGGGTTTTGAGTTTAGGGTTTAGGCTTTAAGTTTTAAGGTTTAGGATTTCAACTTTAGGGTTTTGGGTTTAGGGGTTACGATTCAAAGTTTTGTTTGTAGGGTTTAGGATTTAGGGTTTAGGGTTTTAAGTTTATTGTTTATTATTTAGGGTTTATGGTTTACTGAGTTTAGGGTTTAATATTTAGGGTTTAGGGTTTAGTGCTCGAGTGTTTAAGGTTTATGGTTTATGGTTTAGGTTTTAGTGTTTAGGTTTTAGGTTTTACGGTTCAGGGTTTAGTTCTTAGGGTTTAAGTTTTAGGGCTATTGGATTAAATTTTAGGGCTTAGGGTTTAGGGTTTATGGTTTAGGGCTAAAGGTTTATTTTATGGGTTTTACGATTCAAGGTTTTGTTTTTAGGGTTTAGGGTTTAGGGTTTATGATTTATGGATTATGGTTTACGGTTTACGATTTAATATTTAGTGTTTAGGTCTTATTGTTTAAGGTGGATTTCAGTTAAGGGCTTAGTTCTTAGAGTTTAGGATTTAGGGCTAAATGTTTAGGGTTTATGTGATTTAGGATTCAAGGTTTAGTTTTTAGGGTTTAGTTTTTAGGGTTTAAGGTTTTGAGTTTATGGTTTAGGATTAGGATTTATGGTTTATGGTTTACAATTTCGGGTTTTTTTCTTATTATTTAGGGTTTATGGATTAGTTTTTCAGATTTAGGGTTTAGGTCTCAAGATTTAAAGTTTAGGGCTAAGGGATTATAGTTTAGGGTTTAGTATTTATGGTTTATTGTTTACGAGTTTAAGGTTTAATATTTTGGGCTTAGGATTTAGGGTTTAGTTCGCAGGGGGTTTAGGGTTTAGGTCTCATGGTTTAAGGTTTAGGGCTAAGGGATTAGAGCTTAGGGCTTTAAGGTTTAGGGCTTAGGGTTTAGGGCTAAAGGTATAGGGTTTATGGGGTCTATGATTCAAGGTTTAATTTTTAGGGTTAAGTGTTTAGGGTCTAGGGTCTAAGGTTTAGGGTTTAGGATTTATGGTTTACAGTTTAGGGTTTATATTAAGGGTTAAGGGTTTAGTGCTAAGGGTTTAGCGTTTAGGGTTTAGGTCAAGGCTAAAGGTTTAGGTCTAAGGGATCAAAGTTTAGGGCTTAGGGCTTAGGGATTTGTGTTCGGGGTTTAAAGTTAAGGGCTAATGGTTTATGGGGTTTATGATTCAAGGATTATTTATTAGGGTTTATTGTTTAGGGTTTAGGATTTAGGGTTTTGAGTTTAGGTTTTAGGGTTTAGGGGTTAAGGTTTAGTGTTTAGGGTTTGGTTTTAGGGCTGAGGGATTATAGTTTAGGGATTAGGGTTTTGGATTTTGGGTTTAGGGTTTAGTAGTTATGGTTTATGGTTTAAACTTTAGGGTTTAATATTTTTTTAGGGTTTAGGGTTTAGTGCTCGGGATTTAAGGTTTAGGGTTTAGTGCTCGGGATTTAGGGTTTAGGGTTTAGTGTTTAAGGTTTAGGGCTAATTGATTATAGTTGAGGGCTTAGGGTTTAGGGTTTAGGGTTTAGTGTTTAGGGTTTAGGGTTTAGGGTTTATTGTTTAGGGTTTAGGGTTTAGGGTATATGGGGTTTACGATTTAATTTCTAGTTTTTGGGGTTTAGGGTTTAGGGTTTAGGATTTAGAGTTTAGGGTTTTGAGTTTACGATTTAGGGTTTATAGTTTATTGCTCAAGGTTTAGGGTTTATGATTTAGGGTAAATGGATTGCATTTTAGGGCTTAGGAGTTTAGGGTTTAGGGTTTATGGTTTAGGGATAAATGTTTAGGGTTTATGGGATTTACCATTCAAGGTTTAGTTTTTAGGGTTTAGGGTTTAGGGATTAGGATTTCAAGTTTAGGGTTTAAGGTTTACGATTTATAGTTTATGGTTTATGTTTTAGCATTTAATATTTAGGGTTTAGGGTTTAGATTTTATAGTTTAGGGTTTATGATTCACGATTTAGTTATTAGAGTTTAGGGTTTAGGGTTTAGGGTTTAGAGTTCGGGGTTTAGGATTTAAGGTTTATGGTTTACGAGTTTAAGGTTTAATATTTAGGATTTAGGGTTTAAGGTTTAGGGTTTAGGGATAAAGGTTTAGGGTTTAGGTGGTTTACGATTTAGGGTTTTTATTTTTAGGGTTTAGGGTTTAGGGTTTAGTTGTTAGGGTTTAGGGTTTAGGGCTAAGGGGTTATAGTTTAGGGCTTAGGGTTTAGGGTTTAGGGTTTATAGTTTAGGCCTAAAGGTTTAGGGTGTACGGGTTTAGGGTTTAGGGTTTTGAGTATAGGGTTTAGGGTTTATGATTTATTGTTTATTGTTTATGGTTTAGGGTTTAATTTTTAGGGTTTAGGGTTTAGGTTTTAGTGTTTAAGATGGATTACCAGTTAGGGCTTAAGGCTTAGGGTTTAGGGTTTATGGTTTAGGACTAAAGGTTTAGCGTTTAGGGTTTAGGTTTAAGGGTTAAAGGTTTAGGGCTAAGGGATTATAGTTTAGGGATTAGAGGTGAGAGTTGAGGGTTTAGGTATTAAGGTTTAGGGATAAAGGTTTATGGTTTATAGGGTTTATGATTCAAATTTTAAATTTTAGGGTTTAAGGTTTAGGTATTAGGGTTTAAGGTTTAGGGCTAAGCACATACCTTTTAGGGCTTAGAGTTTAGGGTTTAGTGTTTAGCATTTAGGGTTTTGAGTTTAGGGTTTAGGATTTATGATTTATGGTTTGTGGTTTAGGGTTTAGGGTTTAGGGTTAAGGTATTTGTGCTCAGGGTTTAGGATTTAGGGTTTAGGGTTTAGGTTTAGGGCTAAGGGATTATAGTTTAGGGATTAGGGTTTTGGGTTTTGGGTTTAGGGTTTAGTAGTTATGGTTTATGGTTTACACTTTAGGGTTTAATATTTTTTTTAGGGTTTAGGGTTTAGTGCTCGGGATTTAGGGTTTAGGGTTTAGTGTTTAAGGTTTAGGGTTAATTGATTATAGTTGAGGGCTTAGCGGTTAGGGTTTAGGGTTTAGTGTTTAGGGTTTAGGGTTTAGGGTTTAGTGTTTAGAGTTTAGGGTTTAGGGTATATGGGGTTTATGCTTTAATTTCTAGTTTTTGGGGTTTAGGGTTTAGGGTTTAGGATTTAGAGTTTAGGGTTTTGAGTTTACGATTTAGGGTTTATAGTTTATTGCTCAAGGTTTAGGGTTTATGGTTTAGGGTAAATGGATTGCATTTTAGGGCTTAGGAGTTTAGGGTTTAGGGTTTATGGTTTAGGGATAAATGTTTAGGGTTTATGGGATTTACCATTCAAGGTTTAGTTTTTAGGGTTTAGGGTTTAGGGATTAGGATTTCAAGTTTAGGGTTTAAGGTTTACGATTTATAGTTTATGGTTTAAGTTTTAGCATTTAATATTTAGGATTTATGGTTTAAGGTTTAGATTTTATGGTTTAGGGTTTATGATTTGTGATTTAGTTATTAGAGTTTAGGGTTTAGGGTTTAGAGTTTAGGGTTTAGGATTTAAGGTTTACGGTTTATAGTTTAGGGTTTAATATTTAGGATTTATGGTTTAAGGTTTAGGGCTTAGGGATAAAGGTTTAGGGTTTATGTGGTTTACGATTTAATGTTTTTATTTTTAGGGTTTAGGGTTTAGGGTTTAGTTTTCGGGGTTTAGGGTTTAGGGCTAAGGGTTATAGTTTAGGGTTTAGGGTTTATAGTTTAGGCCTAAAGGTTTAGGGTGTACGGGTTTAGGGTTTAGGGTTTTGAGTATAGGGTTTAGGGTTTATGATTTATGGTTTATGGTTTAGGGTTTAATTTTTATGGTTTAGGGTTTAGGTCTTAGGGTTTAAGATGGATTACTAGTTAGGGCTTAGGGTTTAGGGTTTATGGTTTAGGACTAAAGTTTTAGCGTTTAGGGTTTAGTTTTAAGGGTTAAAGGTTTAGGGCTAAGGGATTATAGTTTAGGGCTTAGAGGTGAGGGTTGAGGGTTTAGGTATTAGGGTTTAGGGATAAAGGTTTATGGATTATAGGGTTTATGATTCAACTTTTAATTTTTAGGGTTTAAGGTTTAGGTATTAGGGTTTAAGGTTTAGGGCTAAGCACATACCTTTTAGGGCTTAGAGTTTAGGGTTTAGGGTTTGAGTTTAGGGTTTAGGATTTCTGATTTATGGTTTGTGGTTTACAGTTTAGGATTTAGGGTTAAGGTATTTGTGCTTAGGGTTTAGGATTTAGGGTTTAGGGTTTAAGGTTTAGGTCTCAAGGTTTAAGGTTTAGGACTAGGGATTACTTGTTTAGGGTTTAGGGATTATTGTTTAAGGCTAAAAGTTTACGGTTTATGGGGTTTATGATTCAAGGTTTAGTTTTTAGGGTTTAGGATTTAGGGTTTAGGATTTAGGGCTTAGGGTTTTACATTAGGGTTTAGTGTTCAGGATTTATTTTTATACTTTAGGGTTTAGGTCTTAGGGTTTAAGGTTTAGGGCTAAGGAATTATAGTTGAAGGCTTAGGGTTGAGGGTTTAGGGTTTAGAATTTATTGTTTATTGCTAAAGGGTTAGGGTATATGAGGTTTATAATTCAAGGTTTATTTTTAGGGTTTAGGGTTTATGGTTTTGAGTTTTGAGTTTATGGATTAGGGTTTAGTGGTCGGGGTTTAGGTTTAGTCTTTGAGGATTATAGTTTAGGGATTAAGGTTTTTGGTTTTGGGTTTAGGGTTTAGTAGTTAGGGTTTCGAGTTTAAGGTTTAGGGTTTAGGATTTATGGTTTATGGTTTATGATTTAGGGTTTAATGTTTAGGGTTTAGGGTTTAAGTCTTAGGCTTTAGGGTTTAGGGCTAAGGGTTTATAGTTTTGGGTTTAGGGTGTAGGGTTTAAGGTTTATTGTTTAGGGCTAAAGGTTTAGGGTTTATGGGGTTTATGATTCAAGGTTTAGTTTTTAGGGTTTAGGTTTTAATATTTAGGGTTTAGTTCTTAGGGTTTAGGGTTTATGGTTTAGGGCTAAATGTTTAGGGTTTATGGGGTTTATGATTCAAGGCTTAGTTTTTAGGGTTTAGGGATTAATGTTTAGGGTTTAGTTCTTAGGGTTTAGGGTTTATGGTTTAGGGCTAAAGATTTAGGGTTTTGGGGTTTATGATTCAATGTATAGTTTTTAGGGTTTAGGGTTTTGAGTTTAGGGTTTAGGGTTTAGGATTTAAGGTTTATGGTTTAAGGTTTAGGTTATAATATTTAGGGTTAAGGGTTTAGGCTTTAGTGATCGGTGTTTATTGTTTAGGGTTTAAGGTTTAGTGTTTAGGATTTAGGGTTTAGAGTTTAGCGTTTAGGGATTCAAGTTTAGGGGTTAGGGTATATGATTTATGGTTTATGGTTGACAGTTTAGAGTTTAATATTTAGGGGTTTTTGAGTTTAAGGTTTAGCTCTAATGGTTTAGGGTTTAGGTTTTAGGCCTTAGGCTTTAAGGTTTAGGTTTTAGGGTAGAGTTGTAAGGGTTTAGGGTTTAGGGTTTAGGTCTTAGGGTTTAAGGTTTAGGGTTAATGGATTATAGTTTAGGGTTTAGGGTTTAGGATTTATGGTTTAGGGCTAAATTTTTAGGGTTTATGGGGTTTACAATTCAAGGTTTAGTTTTTACAGTTTAGGGTTTCTAGTTTAGTTTTTAGGTTTTCAAGTTTAGTGTTTAGGGTTTAGGGTTTAGTGCTCGGGGTTTGGGGTTTAGGGTTTAGGGTTTTAGTCTCGGGGTTTACGTTTATGGCTAATTTATTATAGTTTAGGGCTTAGGGTTTAGGGATTAGGGTTTCATGTTTAGCGTTTAGGGTTTTGGGTTTAGGCTTTAGGCTTTAGGGTTTAGGGTTTATGATTTAGTGTTTAGGGTATTAATGGTTTATGATTCAAGGTTTAGTTTATTTTGTTTAGGGTTTAGGGTTTAGGGTTTAGATTTTATGGTTTCAAGTTTACAATTTAGGGTTTAATATATAGGGTTTAGGGTTTAGGGTTTAGGGCTAAGGGATTACATTTTAGGGCTTAGGGTTTATGGTTTAGGGTTTAGTTTTTAGTTTTTATGGTTTAGGGCTAAAGGTTTAGGGTTTATGGGTTTACAATTCAGGGTTTATTTTTAGGGTTTATGTTTTATGTTTTAGGTTTTAGGGTTGTGAGTTTAGGGTTTAGGGTTTAGGATTTATGGTTTATGGTTTACATTTGTGGATTTAATATTTAGGGTTTAGGGTTTAGGGTTTATGGTTTATGTTTTAGGTCTCTCTGTTTAATGTTTAGGGCTGAGTGATTATAGTTTAGGGCTTAGTGTTTAGGGTTTAGGGCTGAAGGTTTAGGGTTTATGGGGTTTACGATTCAAGGTTTAGTTTTTAGGGTTTTGAGTTTAGGGTTTAGTGTTTAGTGTTTGAGGTTTAGGGTTTAGGGTTTAGGGTTTCAAATTTATGGTTTAGGTATTATGGTTTAGGGTTTATGATTCAAAGTTTATTTTTAGGGTTTAGGGTTTAGAATTTTGAGTTTATTGTTTAGGTTTTAGGATGTATGGTTTATGATTTATGATTTAGGGTTTAGGTTAAAGTGCTTAGTTTTTAGGGTTTAGGGTTTAGGTTTTAGGGGTTAGGGTTTAGTTCTCGGGGTTTAAGGTTTAGGGCTAAGGGATTACATTTTAGGGCTTAGGGGTTAGGGATTAGGCTTAGGGGTTAGGATTTAGGGGTTAGGGGTTAGAGTTTAGGGTTTATGGTTTTGTGTTTAGGGTTTATGATTTATGGCTTATGCTTTTATAGTTTACAGTTTAATGTTTAGGGTTTAGGGTTTAGGTCTCATGGTTTAAGGTGGATTACATTTAAGGGCATAGGTCTTAGGGTTTATGGGATTTAGGGTTTTAGGGAGTTTTACAGTTTAGGATTTAGGATTTATGGTTTATGGTTTAGGGTTTAGGGTTTAGGATTTATGGATTAAGGTTTATGATGTAGGGTTTAGGTCTTAAGATTTAAAGTTTAGGGCTAAGGGATTATAGTTTAGTGTTTAGTGTTTAGGGTTTAGGGTTTCAATTTTAGGGTTAAGGGTTTAGGATTTATGGTTTATTGTTTACAATTTAATGTTTAATATTTAGGGTTTAAGGTTTAGGGTTTAGTGCATAGGGTTTAGTGCTTATGGTTTAGGTCTCGGGTTTAAGGTTTAGGGCTAAGGGATTACAGTTTAGGGATTAGGGTTTAGGGTTTAGGGCCAAAGGTTTAAGGTTTATGGGTTTTATGATTCAAGGTTTAGTTTTCAGGGTTTAGGTTTTAGGGTCTAGGGTTTAGGGTTTAGGGTTTAGGGTTTATGGTTTATGGTTAACGGTTTAAGGTTTAATATTAAGGGTTAAGGGTTTAGGGTTTTTGCTCAAGGTTTAGTGTTTAGGGTTTATTGTTTAGGTCTCAATGTTTAATTTTTAGGGCTAAGGGATTAAAGTTTATGCCTTAGGGTTTAGGGTTTAGGGTTTAGGGCTAAAGGTTTTTTGTAGTTTATGATTCAAGGTTAATTTATTAGGGTTTAGGGTTTAGGTTTTATGATTTATGGTTTAGGGTTTAGGGTTTTGAGTTTAGGGATTAGGGTTTAGGATTTATGGTTTATGGTTTACGGTTTAGGCTTTAATATTTTATTTTTAGGGTTTAAGGTTTAGTGCTAAGGGTTTAGTGTTTAGGTATTAGGCTTTAGAGTTTAGGGTTTAGGTCTTAGGGTTTAAGGTTTAGGTCTAAGGGATTATAATTTAGGACTTAGGGTTTAGAGTTTAGGGTTTTGGTATTAGGGTTTAGGGTTTAGGGTTTATAGTTTAGGGCTAAAGGTTCGGGTTTTATTTGGTTTACGATTCAAGGTTTAGTTTGTATTGTTTTGGGTTTAGGGTTTTAGGTTTAGGGTTTAGGGTTTAGGGTTTCAGATTTACTATTTATGATTTACACTTTAGGGTTTAATATTTTTATTTTAGGATTTAGGGTTTAGTGCACAGGTTTTAGGGCTTAAGGTTTAGGGATAATGGATTACAATTTAGGGCTTAGGGTTTAGAGTTTATTGTTTAGGGTTTAGGGTTTTTTTAGGGTTTAGGGTTTAGGGTATATGGGGTTTACGATTCAAGGTTTAGTTTTTGGGGTTTAGGTTTTAGGTTTTAGGGTTTAGGATTTAGAGTTTAGCGTTTCAAATTTAGAATCTAGGGTTTACTGGGTTTATTGCTCAAGGTTTAGGGTTTATGGTTTAGGGAAAAGGTAATACATTTCAAGGCTTAGGGTTTAGGGTTTAGGGTTTATGGTTTAGGGATAAAGGTTTAGGGTTTATGGGATTTACGATTCAAGGTTTAGTTTTTAGGGTTTAGGGTTTAGTGTTAGGGATTAGGGTTTCAAGTTTAGGGTTTAAGATTTATGGTTTATGGTTTAGGACTTAATAATTAGGGTTTAGGGTTTAGGGTTTAGTGCTCGGTGTTTAGGGTTTAGGGTTAAGGTTTAGGTCTCATGGTTTAAGGTTTAGGGCTAAGGGATTATAATGTAGGGCTTAGGGTTTAGGGTTTAGGTTTTAGGGTTTAGGGTTTATGGTTTAGGGGTAAAGGTTTAGGTTTTATGGGGTTTACGATTCAAGGTTTAGTTTTTAGGTTTTAGGGTTTCAAGGTTCGGGTTACCGGTTTAGGATTTATGGTTTATGGTTTATAGTTTAGTGTTTAATGTTTACGGTTTAGGGTTTATGTCTCACGGTTTAAAGTTTAAGGCTAAGGGATTATAGTTTAGGGTTTAGGGTTTTGAGTTAATGGTTTAGGGTATAGGATTTATGGTTTAGGGTTTAGGATTTAGTTTTTAGTGCTCGGTGTTTAGGGTTTAAGGTTTAGGTCTTAGGGTTTAAGGTTTAGGGTTAAGGGATTACAATGTAGGGTTTAGGGTTTAGGGTTTATTGTATAGGGTTTAGGGTTTAGGGATTAGGGCTAAAGGTTTAGGTTTTATGGGGTTTACGATTCAAGGTTTAGTGTTTAGGGTTTAGGGTTTATTGTTTAGGGTTTTGAGTTTCAGGTTTAGGGTTTAGGATTTATTGTTTATGGTTTATGGTTTAGGGTTTGATGTTTAGGGTTCGGGGTTTAGTGTTCAAGGTTCAGGTGTTAGGATTTAAGGTTTAGGACTAAGGGATTACAGTTTAGGGTTTAGGGTTTTAAGTTTAGAGTTTAGGGTTTAGGATTTATGGTTTATTGTTTACGGTTTAGGGTTTAATATTTATGATTTAGGGTTTAAGGTTTAGGCCTCGGGGTTTAACGTTTAGAGCTAAGGGATTACATTTTAGAGCTTAGTGTTTAGGGTTTAGTGTTTAGGATTTATGGTTTATGGTTTAGGGTTTATGGTTTAATATTTAGGGTTAACAATTTAGGGTTTAGTGCTCGGGGTTTAGTTTTTAGGGTTTAGGTCTCATGGTTTAAGGTTTAGGGCTAAGGTATTATAGTTTAGGACTTAGGGATTAGGGCTTAGGGTTTAGGGTTTAGGGTTTATGGTTAGGGCTAAAGTTTTTGGGGTTTATGATTCAAGGTTTAGTTATTAGGGTTTAGGGTTAGTGTTTAGGATTTAGGATTTTGGGTTTCGAGTTTGGGGTTTAAAGTTTAGGATTTATGGTTTATGTTTTATGGTTTAGTTTTTAATATTTAGGGTTTAGGGTTTAAAGTTTAGTGCTAATGTTTAGGCTTTAGGCTTTAGGCTTTAGGATTTAGGCTTTAGGGTTTAGTGTTTACGGTTGAGGCTTTAGGTTTTAAGGTTTAGTCTCGGGTTTTAAGGTTTTTGGGTAAGGGATATGGGTTTAGGGTTTAGTGTTTAGTGTTTAGGGTTTATGGTTTAGGGATAGATGTTTAGGGTTTATGGGGTTTATGATTCAATGTTTAGGGTTTATGGTTTAGGGTTTAGGGTTTCGAGTTTAGTATTTATGGTTTATAGTTTATGGTTTAGGATTTAATATTAATGGTTAAGGGTTTAGGGTTTAGTGCTCGGGGTTTAGGGTTTAGGTCTCAAGGTTTAAGGTTTAGGGTAAGGTATTATAGTTTAAAGCTTAAGTTTTAGGGTCTAGGGTTTAGGGTCAAAGGTTTAGGGTTTATGGGGTTTACGATTTAAGGTTTAGTGTTTAGGGTTTAGGGTTTAGGGTTTAGGGTTTAGGATTTCAAGTTTAGTGTTTAGGATTTATGGTTTGTGGTTTAATATTTAGGGTTAAGGTTTTAGGGTTTAGTGCTAAGGTTTTAGGGTTTAGGGTTTAGGACTAAAGGTTATTAGGTTTTATGGTTTAGGGTTTTAGTTTTTAGGGCTTAGAGTTTACGGTTTAGGGTTTAGGGTTTACGGTTTATGACTAAGGGTTATTAGGTTTTATTATTTAGGGTTTAGGGTTTCAAGTTTAGGGTTTAGGATTCATGGGTTATGGTTTAATGTTTAGGGTTTAAAATTTATTGTTTATGGTGTAGTGTATAGTGCTTAGTTTTTATTGTTTAGGGTTTCTTTGTTTAGGTCTTAGGGTTTAAGGTTTAGGGCTAAGGGATTATAGTTTAGGGCTTAGGGCTTAGGGTTTAGGGTTTAAGGTTTAGGGGTTAGGGTTTATGGTTTTAGCGCTAAAGGTTTAGGGTTTATGGGTTTACGATTCAAGGTTTAGGGTTTAGGTTTTAAGATTTAGGTTTTAGGGTTTAGGGTTTAGGGGTTAGGATTTAGGGTTTAGGGTTTAGAGTTTTTGGTTTAGGGTTTTCGATTCATGGTTCAGTTTTTAGAGTTTAGGGTTTAGGGTTTAAGGTTTATGGTTTTACAGTTTAGGGCTTAATATTTAGGATTTAGGTTTTAAGGTTTAGGGTTTAGGGCTAAAGGTTTAGGGTTTATGGGGTTTATGATTAAAGGTTTAGATTTTAGGGTTTAGGGTTTAGGGTTTAGTGTTGAGGTTAGTTGTCGGGGTTTAATGTATAAATTTAAGGGATTATAGTTGATGGCTTAGTGTTTAGGGTTTATGGTTTAGGGATAAAGGTTTAGGGTGTATGGTTTTTATGATTCAGTGTTTACTTTTTAGGGTTTAGGGTTTAGGGTTAAGGGTTTGAGTATAGGGTTTAGGGTTTATGATTTATTATTTATGGTTTATTGTTTAGGGTTTAATTTTTAGGGTTTTAGGTTTAGCCTTTAGATTATAGGGTTTATGGTTTAGGTCTCGAGTTAAAGGTGGATTACATTTTAGGGCTTAGGGTTTAGGTTTAGGGTTTAGGGTTTATGGTTTATGACTAAAGGTTTAGTGTTTAGGGTTTAGGTCTCGGGGTTTAGGGTTTAGGGCTAAGGAAATATAGTTTAGGTCTTTAAGGTTGAGGGTTGAGGGTTTAGAAATTAGGGTTTATGGATAAAGGTTTAGGGTTTACGAGGTTTACAATTCAACTTTTAACTTTTAGGGTTTATAGTTTAGGTATAAGGGGTTAAGCTTTATGGCTAAGCGATTACATTTTAGGGCTTAGGGTTTAGGTTTTTGGGTTTGGAGTTTAGTGTTTAGGGATTATGATTTATGGTTTATGGTTTATGGTTTAGGGTTTAATATTTAGGGTTTAGGGTTTAGGGTTTAGGGTTTATTGTTTAAGGCTAAAGGTTTAGGGTTTATGGGGTTTACGATTCAAGGTTTAGTTTTTGGGGTTTAGGATTTAGGGTTTAGGGTTTTAACTTTAAGGTTTAGGTCTTAGGGTTTAAGGTTTAGGGATAAGGGATTACAGTTTAAGGCTTAGGGTTTAGGGTTTAGGGTTTACAATTTATGGTTTAGGGCTAAAATTTTAGGGTATATGAGGTTTATAATTCAAGGTTTAGTTTTTAGGTTTGAAGGTTTCGGGTTTAGGGTTTCGAGTTTAGAGTTTAGTGTTTAGGGTTTAGTATTGAATTTTTATTGTTTAGTGCTAAAGGTTTAGGGTTTAGGGTTTAGTACTCTTTGAAGTTTTAGGGTTTAGTGCTCAAGGTTCGGGGTTTAGGGTTTAGCATTTAGGTCTCAGGGTTTAAGGTTTAGGGCTAAGGGATTATAGTTTAGGTCTTAGGGTTTAGGGTTTAGGGTTTAGGGTTTAAGAGTTAGGGTTTTGAGTTTAGGGTTTAGGGTTTAGGATTTATGGTTTATGTTTTATTGTTTAGGGTTTAATGTTTTAGGTGTTAGGGTTTAGGGTTTAGGTCTTAGGGTTTAAGGTTTAGGGCTAAGGGATTAAATCAGTTTAGGGTTAATGGTTTAGTGTTTAATTTTTAGTGTTTAGTGCTTAGGGTTTTGGGTTTAGGGTTTGGGGTTTAGGGTTCATGGTTTAAGGTATAGGGCTAAAGGTTTAGGTTTTATGGGGTTTATGATTCAATGTTTAGTTTTTAGGGTTTAGGGTTTAGGGTTTATGGTTTCAAGTTTAGGGTTTAGGGTTTAGGATTTAAAGTTTATGGTTTAAGTTTTAGGTTTTAATATTTAGGGTTAAGGGTTTAGACTTTAGTGATTAGGGTGTAGTATTTAGTGTTTAGGGTTTAGGTCTAAGTGTTGAAACTTTAGTGCTAACGGATTATTGTTTAGGTTTTAGGGTTTAAGGTTTATGGTTTAGGGTAAAATTTTATGGGGTTTCTAATTCAATGTTTGGTTACTAGGGTTTAGGATTTAGGGTTTAGGGTTTAGGGTTTAGGTTTTTGAGTTTAGGGTTTAGGGTTTAAGGTTTAAGGTTTAGTGCTAAGTAGTTAGCGTTTAGATTTTAGGATTTAGTGTTTAGGGTTGAGGTTTAGGTCTTAGGGTTTAAGGTTTAGGGCTAATGGATTAGGTTTTAGGGCTTAGGTTTTAGGGTTTAGGGTTTAGGGTTTAGGGCTAAATGTTTAGGGTTTATGGGGTTTATGATTCAAGGATTAATTTTTATGGTTTAGGGTTTAGGGTTTAGATTTTAGGGTTTAGGGTTTATTTTTATAGTTTATGGCTTATGGTTTAGGGTTTGATTTTTGGGGTTTAGGGTTTAGGGTTTAGTGCTCGGGTTTAGGGTTTAGGGGGTTTATGGTTTAGGATTTAGATCTTAGGGTTTAAGGTTTAGGGCTAATCGATTACGAGTTTAGGGCTTATTGTTTTGGGTTTAGAGTTTCAAGTTTAGGGTTTAGGGTTTAGGGTATATGGTGTTTACGATTCAAAGATTAGTTTTTGGGATTAGGGTTTCAAGTTTTTAGTTTAGGGTTTAATATTTATGGTTTATGGTTTAGGGTTTAGTGCTCAAGATTTATGGTTTAGGGTTTAGGGCTAAGGGATTACATTTTAGGGATTAGGGTTTAGGGTTTAGTGTTTAGTGTTTAGGGTTTATCATTTAGGATTTACGAGGTTTATAATTCACGGTTTAGTTTTTAGGGTTTGGGTATAGGGTTTATGTTTTAGGTTTTTGGTTTTGAGTTTAGGGTTTACGGTTTAGGATTTATGGTTTATGGTTTACAGTGTAGGTTTTTATATTTAGGGTTTAGGGTTTAGGGTTTAGTGCTCGGGGTTTAGGGTTTAGGGTTTAAGGTTTTGGTCTCGGGGTTTAATGTTTAAGGCTAGGAGATTATAGTTTAGGGATTAGGGTTTACTGTTTATGGTTTAGGGTTTATGGGATTTATGATTTAATGTTTAGTTTTTAGGTTTTAGGGTTTAGGATTTGGGGTTTCAAATTTAGGGTTTAGAGATTACGATTTATGGTTTAGGGTTTAAGATTCAAGCTTTAGTTTTTAGGGTTTAGGGTTTAGGGTTTAGGGTTTAGGGCTAAGGGATTACAGTTTAAGGCTTAGGGTTTAGGGTTGAGTGTTTAGGGTTTAGGGTTTAGGGAAAAGGGATTACAGTTTAATGTTTAGGGTTTACAAATTATGGTTTAGGGATAAAGGTTTAGGGTATATGAGGTTTATAATTCAAGGTTTAGTTTTTAGGTTTGAAGGTTTAGGGTTTAGGGTTTGAGTTTAGAGTTTAGGGTTTAGGGTTTAGTGCTGAAGTTGTAGGGTTTAGTGCTCAGATTTTAGGTTTTAGGGTTTAGGGTTTAGCGTTTAGATCTCGGGGTATAAGGTTTAGAGCTAAGGGATTATAGTTTAGGTCTTAGGGTTTAGGGTTTAGGGTTTAAGAGTTAGGGTTTTGAGTTTAGGGTTTAGGGTTTAGGTTTTATGGTTTATGTTTTATGGTTTAGGGTTTAATGTTTAGGGGGTTTAGGGTTTAGGGTTTAAGGTTTAGGGCTAAGGGATTAAATCAGATTAGGGTTTATGGTTTAGTGTTTAATGTTTAGTGTTTAGTGCTTAGGGTTTTGGGTTTAGGGTTTGGGGTTTAGGGTTTGGGGTTTAGGGTTCATGGTTTAAGGTATAGGGCTAAAGGTTTAGATTTTATGGGGTTTATGATTCAATGTTTAGTTTTTAGGGTTTAGTGTTTAGGATTTAGGGTTTTAAGTTTAGGGTTTAGGGTTTAGGATTTAAAGTTTATAGTTTAAGTTTTAGGTTTTAATATTTAGGGTTAAGGGTTAGAATTTAGTGCTTAGGGTGTAGTATTTAGGGTTTAGGGTTTAGGTCTAAGGGTTGAAACTTTAGTGCTAAGGGATTAAAGTTTAGGTTTTAGGGTTTAGCGTTTAGGGTTTAAGGTTTATGGTTTAGGGGTAAAGTTTTACGGGGTTTTGATTCAACGTTTGGTTATTAGGGTTTAGGATTTAGGGTTTAGGGTTTAGAGTTTTTGATTTATGGTTTTCGATTCATGGTTTAGTTTTTAGAGTTTAGGATTTAGGGTTTAGGGTTTAGCGTTTAGGGTTTAAGGTTTAGGATTTTAGGTTTATGGTTTATAGTTTAGGGTTTAATATTTAGGATTTAGGGTTTAAGGTTTAGGGTTTGGGGCTAAAGGTTTAGGGTTTATGGGGTTTATGATTAAAGGTTTAGCTTTTAGGGTTTAGGGTTTAGTGTTGAGGTTAGTTGTCAAGGTTTAATGTATAGATTTAAGGGATTACAGTTGAGGGTTAGGGTTTAGGGTTTATGGTTTATGGTCTACGGGTTTTACGATTGAGTGTTTACTTTTTAGGGTTTAGGGTTAAGGGTTTCAAGTATAGGGTTTAGGGTTTATGATTTATTATTTATGATTTATGGTTTAGGGTTTAATTTTTAGGGTTTTAGGTTTAGCCTTTAGATTATAGGGTTTATGGTTTAGGTCTCGGGGTTAAAGGTGGATTACAATTTAGGGCTTAGGGTTTAGGGTTTAGGGCTAAGGTAATATAGTTTAGGTCTTTAAGGTTGAGGGTTGAGGGTTTAGAAATTAGGGTTTATGGATAATGGTTTAGGGTTTACGGGGTTTACAATTCAACTTTTAATTTTTAGGGTTTATAGTTTAGGTATAAGGGGTTAAGCTTTATGGCTAAGTGATTACATTTTGACTTAGGGTTTAGGTTTTTGGTTTTGAGTTTAATGTTTAGGGATTAGGATTTATGGTTTATGGTTTATGGTTTAGGGTTTAATATTTAGGGTTTAGGGTTTAGTGTTTAGGGTTTATTGTTTAAGGCTAAAGGTTTAGTGTTTATGGGGTTTACGATTCAAGGTTTAGTTTTTAGGGTTTAGGATTTAGGGTTTAGGATTGAGGGTTTAGGGTTTTAACTTTAGGGTTTAGGTCTTAGGGTTTAAGGTTTAGGGCTAAGGGATTATTGTTTAAGGCTTAGGGTTTAAGGTTTAGGGTTTAGGGTTTACAATTTATGGTTTAGGGCTAAAGGTTTAGGGTATATGAGTTTTATAATTCAAATTTTAATTTTAGGTTTGAAGGTTTAGGGTTTAGGGTTTCAAGTTTAGAGTTTAGGGTTTAGAGTTTAGCGTTTAGGTCTCGGGGTTTAAGGTTAAGTGTTAAGGGATTATAGTTTAGGTCTTAGGGTTTAGGATTTAGGGTTTAGGGTTTTAGATTTAGGATTTTGAGTTTAGGGTTTAGGGTTAGGATTTATGGTTTATGTTTTTGGTTTAGGGTTTAATGTTTAGGGTTTAGGGTTTAGGTCTTAGGGTTTAAGGTTTAGGGCTAAGGGATTAAATCAGTTTAGGGTTTATGGTTTAGTGTTTAATGTTTAGTGTTTAGTGCTTAGGGTTTTGGGTTTATGATTTGGGGTTTAGGGTTCATGGTTTAAGGTATAGGGCTAAAGGTTTAGGTTTTATGGGGTTTATGATTCAATGTTTAGTTTTTAGGGTTTAGGGTTTAGGGTTTCAAGTTTAGGGTTTAGGGTTTAGGATTTAAGTTTTAGGTTAAAATATTTAGGGTTAATGGTTTGGACTTTAGTGATTAGGGTGTAGTATTTAGGGTTTAGGGTTTAGGTCTAAGGGTTGAATCTTTAGTGCTAAGGGATTACTATTTAGGTTTTAGGGTTTAACGTTTAGGGTTTAAGGTTTATGGTTTAGGGGTAATTTTTATGGGGTTTCTGATTCAACGTTTGGTTATTAGGGTTTAGGATTTGGGGTTTAGGATTTAGGGTTTAGGGTTTTGAGATTAGGGTTTAGGGTTTAAGGTTTAGTGCTAAGTAGTTAGCATTTAGCTTTTAGGATTTAGGGTTTAGGGTTTAGGGTTGAGGTTTAGGTCTCGGGGTTTAAGGTTTAGTGATAATGGATTACATTTTAGGGTTAGGTTTTAGGGTTTAGGGTTTATGGTTTAGGGTTAAAGGTTTAGGGTTTATGGGGTTTATGATTGAAGGATTAATTTTTATGGTTTATGGCTTAGGGTTTAGATTTTAGGGTTTAGGGTTTATTATTTATAGTTTATGGCTTATGGTTTAGGGTTTGATTTTTGGGGTTTAGGTTTTAGGTGCTTAGGGTTTAGGGTTTAGGGTTTAGGGCTTATGGTTTAGGATTTAGATCTTAGGGTTTAAGGTTTAGGGCTAATCGATTATAGTTTAGGGCTTATCATTTTGGGTTTGGAGTTTCAAGTTTAGGGTTTAGGGTTTAGGGTATATGGGGTTTACGATTCAAGGATTAGTTTTTTCAGATTAGGGTTTCAAGTTTTTAGTTTAGGGTTTAGTGCTCAAGATTTATGGTTTAGGGTTTAGGGCTAAGGGATTACATTTTAGGGCTTAGGGTTTATCGTTTAGGGTTTACGAGGTTTACGATTCAAGGTTTAGTTTTTAGTGTTTGGGGTTAGGGTTTATGTTTTAGGTTTTATGGTTTTGAGTTTAGGGTTTAGAGTTTAGGATTTATGGTTTATAGTTTACTGGTGTAGGATTTAATATTGAAGGTTAAGGTTTTAGGGTTTAGTGCTCGGGGTTTAGGGTTTAGGGTTTAGGTTTTGGTCTCGGGGTTTAATTTTTAGGGCTAGGGGATTATATTTTAGGGATTAGGGTTTATGGTTTATGGTATATGCTTTATGGGATTTATGATTCAATGTTTAGTTTTTAGGTTTTAGGGTTTAGGCTTTAGCTTTTGAAATTTTGGGTTTAGAGATTACGATTTATGGTTTAGGGTTTAAGATTCAAGGTTTAGGGTTTAGGGTTTAGGGTTTAGGGCTAAGGGATTATAGTCTAAGGCTTAGGGTTTAGGGTTTACAATTTATGGTTTAGGGCTAAAGGTTTAGGGTATATGAGGTTTATAATTCAAGGTTTAGTTTTTAGGTTTGAAGGTTTAGGGTTGAGGGTTTCAAGTTTAGAGTTTAGGGTTTAGGGTTTAGTGCTTAAGTTTTAGGGTTTAGTGCTCGGGGTTTAGGGTTTAGGGTTTAGCGTTTAGGTCTCGGGGTTTAAGGTTTAGGGTTAAGGGATTATAGTTTAGGTCTTAGGGTTTAGGGTTTAGGGTTTAGGGTTTAAGAGTTAGGGTTTTGAGTTTAGGGTTTAGGGTTTAGGATTTATGGTTTATGTTTTATGGTTTAGGGTTTAATGTTTAGGGTTTAGTGTTTAGGGTTTAGGTCTTAGTGTTTAAGGTTTAGGGCTAAGGGATTAAATCAGTTTAGGGTTTATGGTTTAGTCTTTAATGTTTAGTGTTTAGTGCTTAGGGTTTTGGGTTTAGTGTTTGGGGTTTAGGGTTCATGGTTTTAAGGTATAGGGCTAAAGGTTTAGGTTTTATGGGGTTTATGATTCAATGTTTAGTTTTTAGGGTTTAGGGTTTAGGGTTTCATGTTTAGGGTTTAGGGTTGAGGATTTAAAGTTTATGGTTTAAGTTTTAGGTTTTAATATTTAGGGTTAAGGGTTTAGACTTTAGTGATTAGGGTGTAGTATTTAGGTCTAAGGGATGAAAATTTAGTGCTAAGGGATTCTGTTTAGGTTTTAGGTTTTTTAGGGTTTAAGGTTTATGGTTTAGGGGTAAAGTTTTATGGGGTTTCTGATTCAAAGTTTGGTTATTAGGGTTTAGGATTTGGAGTTTAGGATTTAGGGTTTATGGTTTAGGATTTTGAGTTTAGGGTTTAGGGTTTAAGGTTTAAGGTTTAGTGCTAAGTAGTTATCATTTAGCGTTTATGATTTAGGGTTTAGGGTTTATGGTTGAGGGTTTAGGTCTTAGGGTTTAAGGTTTAGGGCTAACGGATTAAATTTTAGGGCTTAGGTTTTAGGGTTTAGGGTTAAAGGTTTACGGTTTATGGGGTTTATGATTCAAGGATTAATTTTTATGGTTTATGGTTTAGGGTTTATATTTTAGGGTTTAGGGTTTATTATTTATAGTTTATGGCTTATGGTTTAGGGTTTGATTTTGGGGTTTAGGGTATAGGGTTTAGTGCTCGAGTTTAGGGATTTAGGGTTTAGGGTTTAGGGTTTATGGTTTAGGATTTATATCTTATGGTTTAAGGTTTAGGGCTAATCGATTACATTTTATGGCTTATCATTTTGGGTTTAGAGTTTCAAGGTTAGGGTTTAAGGTTTAGGGTATATGGGGTTTACGATTCAAGGATTAGTTTTTAGGATTAGGGTTTCAAGTTTTTAGTTTAAGGTTTAGTGCTCAAGATTTATGGTTTAGGGTTTAGGGCTAAGGCATTACATTTTAGGGCTTAGGGTTTAGGGTTTAGTGTTTAGGGTTTATCGGTTAGGGGTTACGAGGTTTACAATTCAAGGTTTAGTTTTTAGGGTTTGGGTTTAGGGTTTATGTTTTAGGTTTTATGGTTTTGAGTTTAGGGTTTAGAGTTTAGGATTTATGGTTTATGGTTTATAGTGTAGGATTTGATATTTAGGGTTTAGGGTTTAGGGTTTAGTGCTCGGGGTTTAGGGTTTAGGGTTTAAGGTTTTGGTCTCGGGGTTTAATGTTTAGGGCTAAGGGATTATAGTTTAGGGATTAGGGTTTAGGGTTTAGGGTTTAAGAGTTAGGGTTTTGAGTTTAGGGTTTAGGGTTTAGGATTTATGGTTTATGTTTTATGGTTTAAGGTTTAATGTTTAGGGTTTAGGGTTTAGGGTTTAGGTCTTAGGGTTTAAGGTTTAGGGATAAGGGATTAAATCAGTTTAGGGTTTATGGTTTAGTGTTTAATGTTTAGTGTTTAGTGCTTAGGGTTTGGAGTTTAGGGTTCATGGTTTAAGGTATAGGGCTAAAGGTTTAGGTTTTATGGGATTTATAATTCAATGTTTAGTTTTTAGGGTTTAGGGTTTAGGATTTAAAGTTAATGGTTTAAGTTTTAGGTTTTAATATTTAGGGTTAAGGGTTTAGACTTTAGTGATTAGGGTGTAGTATTTAGGGTTTAGGGTTTAGGTCTAAGGGTTGAAACTTTAGTGTTAAGCGATTACTATTTATGTTTTAGGGTTTAACGTTTAGGGTTTAAGGTTTATGGTTTAGGGGTAAAGTTTTATGGGGTTTCGATTCAACATTTGGTTATTAGGGTTTAGGATTTAGGGTTTAGGTTTTTGAGTTTAGGGTTTAGGGTTTAAGGTTTAAGGTTTAGTGCTAAGTAGTTAGCATTTATCTTTTAGGATTTAGGGTTTAGGGTTTAGGGTTGAGGGTTTAGGTCTCAGGGTTTAAGGTTTAGGGCTAATGGATTATATTTTAGGGCTTAGGTTTTAGGGTTTAGGGTTTATGGTTTAGGGTTTATGGGGTTTATGATTTAAGGATTAATTTTTATGGTTTATGGTTTAGGGTTTAGATTTTAGGGTTTAGGATTTATTATTTATAGTTTATGGCTTATGGTTTAGGGTTTAATTTTTATGGTTTAGGGTTTAGTGCTAAGGGTTTAGAGTGTAGGGTTTAGGGTTTATGGTTTAGGATTTAGATCTTAGGGTTTAAGGTTTAGGGCTAATCGATTACAGTTTAGGGCTTATCATTTTGGTTTTAGAGTTTCAAGTTTAGTGTTTAGGGTTTAGGGTATATGGGCTTTACAATTCAAGGATTAGTTTTTTTGGGATTAAGGTTTCAAGTATTTAGTTTAGGGTTTAGGGCTAAGGGATTACATTTTAGGGCTTAGGGTTTAGGGTTTAGGGTTTAGTGTTTATTGTTTAGGGTTTATCTTTTAGGGTTTACGATTCAAGGTTTAGTTTTTAGGATTTGGGTTTAGGGTTTATGTTTTAGGTTTTATGGTTTTGAGTTTGGGGTTTATAGTTTAGGATTTATGGTTTATAGTTTACAGTTTAGAATTTAATATTTAGGGTTTAAGGTTTAGGGTTTAGTGCTCGGGGTTTATGGTTTAGGGTTTAAGGTTTTGGTCTCGGGGTTTAATGTTTAGGGCTAGGTGATTATAGTTTAGGGATTACGTTTTATGGTTTAGGGTTTATGGGATTTATGATTCAATGTTTAGTTTTTAGGTTTTAGGGTTTAGGCTTTAGGGTTTCAAATTTAGGGTTTAGAGATTACGATTTATGGTTTAGGGTTTAAGATTCAAGGTTTAGTTTTTAGGGTTTAGGGTTTAGGGTTTAGTGTTTAGGGTTTAGGGCTAAGGGATTACAGTTTAAGGCTTAGGGTTTAGGGTTTAGGGTTTACAATTTATGGTTTAGGGCTAAAGGTTTAGGGTATATGAGGTTTATAATTCAATGTTTAGTTTTTAGGTTTGAAGGTTTAGGGTTTAGGGTTTCAAGTTTAGAGTTTAGTGCTGAAGTTTTAGGGTTTAGTGCTCGGGGTTCGTGGTTCGGGGTTTAGGGTTTAGCGTTTAGGTCTTAGGGTTTAAGGTTTAGGGCTAAGGGATTATAGTTTAGGTCTTAGGGTTTAGGGTTTAAGAGTTATGGTTTTGAGTTCAGGGTTTAGGGTTTAGGATTTATGGTTTATCTTTTATGGTTTAGGGTTTAGGTCTTAGGGTTTAAGGTTTAGGGCTAAGGGATTAAATCAGTTTAGGGTTTATGGTTTAGTGTTTAATGTTTAGTGTTTAGTGCTTAGGGTTTTGGGTTTAGAGTTTGGGGTTTAGGGTTCATGGTTTAAGGTATAGGGCTAAAGGTTTAGGTTTTATGGGGTTTATGATTCAATGTTTAGTTTTTAGGGTTTAGGGTTTAGGGTTTAGGGTTTCAAGTTTAGGGTTTAGGTTTTAGGATTTAAAGTTTATGGTTTAGGGGTAAGGGTTGAAACTCTAGTGCTAAGGGATTCTTGTTTAGGTTTTAGGGTTTAGCGTTTAGGGTTTAAGGTTTATGGTTTAGGGTAAAGTTTTATGGGGTTTCTTATTCAACGTTTGGTTATTAGGCTTTAGGATTTAGGGGTTAGGATTTAGGGTTTAGGGTTTAGAGTTTTTGGTTTAGGGTTTTCGATTCATGGTTTAGTTTTTAGAGTTTAGGATTTAGGGTTTAGGGTTTAGGGTTTAGGGTTTAGGGTTTAAGGTTTAGGATTTAAGGTTTATGGTTTCTGATTTAGGGTTTAATATTTAGGATTTAGGGTTTAAGGTTTAGGGTTTGGTGCAAAGGTTTAGGGTTTATGGGGTTTATGATTAAAGGTTTAGCTTTTAGGGTTTAGGGTTTAGTGTTGAGGGTTAGTTGTCGGTGTTTAATGTATAGATTTAAGGGATTACAGTTGAGGGCTTACGGTTTATGGTTTATGGTTTAGGGTGTACGGGTTTTATGATTCAGTATTTACTTTTTAGGGTTTAGGGTTAAGGGTTTGAGTATAGGGTTTAGGGTTTATGATTTATTGTTTATGGTTTAGGGTTTAATTTTTATTGTTTTAGGTTTAGGGTTTAGATTATAGGGTTTATGGTTTAGGTCTCGGGGTTAAAGGTGGATTACGGTTTAGGGGTTAGGGTTTAGGGTTTATGGTTTATGGTTTATGACTAAAGGTTTAGTGTTTAGGGTTTATGTCTCGGGGTTTAGGGTTTAGGGCTAAGGTAATATAGTTTAGGTATTTAAGGTTAAGGGTTGAGGTTTAGAAATTAGGGTATATGGATAAAGGTTTAGGGTTTACGGGGTTTACAATTCAACTTTTAATTTTTAGGGTTTATAGTTTAGGTATAAGGGCTTAAGCTTTATGGCTAAGCGATTACATTTTAGGGCTCGGGGTTTAGGTTTTGGGTTTTGAGTTTAGTGTTTAGGGATTAGGATTTATGGTTTATGGTTTATGATTTAGTGTTTAATCTTTAGGGTTTAGGGTTTATTGTTTAAGGCTAAAGGTTTAGGGTTGATGGGGTTTATGATTCAAGGTTTAGTTTTTAGGGTTTAGGATTTAGGGTTTAGGATTTATGATTTAGGGTTTAGGGTTTGGGTCTTAGGGTTTAAGGTTTAGGGCTAAGGGATTATAGTTTAAGGCTTAGGGTTTAGGGTTTACAATTTATGGTTTAGGGCTAAAGGATTAGGGTATATGTGGTTTTTAATTCAAGGTTTAGTTTTTAGGTTTGAAGGTTTAGGGTTTTGGGTTTCGAGTTTAGAGTTTAGGGTTTAGGATTTATTGCTGAAGTTTTAGTGTTTAGTGCTCGGGGTTTAGGGTTTAGGGTTTAGCGTTTAGGTCTCGGGGTTTGAGGTTAAGGACTAGGGGATTATAGTTTAGGGTTTAGGGTTTAGGGTTTAGGGTTTTAGAGTTAGGATTTTGAGTTTAGGTTTTAGCGTTTAGGATTTATGGTTTGTTTTTATGGTTTAGGGATTAATGTTTAGGGTTTAGGGTTTAGGTCTTAGGGTTTAAGGTTTAGGGCAAGGGATTAAATTAGTTTAGGGTTTATGGTTTAGTGTTTAATGTTTAGTGTTTAGTGCTTAGGATTTTGGGTTTAGGGTTTGGGGTTTAGGGTTCATGGTTTAAGGTATAGGGCAAAGGTTTAGGTTTTATGGGGTTTATGATTCAATGTTTAGTTTTAGGGTTTAGGGTTTAGGGTTTTAAGTTTAGGGTTTAGGGTTTAGGATTTAAAGTTTATGGTTTAAGTTTTAGGTTTTAATATTTAGGGTTAAGGGTTTAGACTTTATTGCTTAGGGTGTAGTATTTAGGGTTTAGGGTTTAGGTCTAAGGGTTGAAACTTTAGTTCTAAGGGATTACTTTCTAGGTTTTAGGGTTTAATGTTTAGGTTTTATGGTTTATGGTTTAGGGGTAAAGTTTTAGGGGGTTTCTGATTTAATGTTTGGTTATTAGGATTTAGGATTTAGGGTTTAGGGTTTAGGTTTTTGAGTTTAGGGTTTAGGGTTTAGGGTTTAATCTTTAAGGTTTAGTGCTAAGTAGTTATCGTTTAGCTTTTAGGATTTAGGGTTTAGGGTTGAGGGTTTAGGGTTGAGGTTTAGGTCTTAGGGTTTAAGGTTTAGGGCTAATGGATTACATTTTAGGGCTTAGGGTTTATGGTTGAGGGCTAAAGGTTTAAGGTTTATGGGGTTTACTATTCAAGGATTAATTTTTATGGTTTATGGTTTAGGGTTTAGATTTTAGGGTTTAGGGTTTATTATTTATAGTTTATGGCTTATGGTTTAGGGTTTTATTTTTGGGGTTTAGGGTTAAGGGTTTAGTGCTCAAGGTTTAGGGTTTAGGGTTTAGGGTTTATGGTTTAGGATTTAGATCTTAGGGTTTAAGGGTTAGGGCTAATCGATTACGGTTTAGGGCTTATTGTTTTGGGTTTAGATTTTTTCAGGGTTTAGGGTTTAGGGTATATAGGGTTTACGATTCAAGGATTAGTTTTTTTGGGATTAGGGTTTCAAGTTTTTAGTTTAGGGTTTAATATTTATGGTTTAGGGTTTAGGGTTTAGTGCTCAAGATTTATGGTTTAGGGTTTAGGGCTAAGGGATTACATTTTAGGGCTTAGGGTTTAGGGTTTATGTTTTAGGTTTTAGGGTTTTGAGTTTAGGGTTTAGGGTTTAGGATTTATGGTTTATGGTTTACATTGTAGGATTTAATATTTAGGATTTAGGGTTTAGTGCTTAGGGTTTAGGGTTTAGGATTTAGGGTTTAAGGTTTTGGTCTCAGGGTTGAATGTTTAGGGCTAGGGGATTATAGTTTAGGGATTAGGGTTTATGGTTTATGGTTTCAAGTTTATGGGATTTATGATTCAATGTTTAGTTTTTAGGTTTTAGGGTTTATGGTTTCAAATTTAGGGTTTAGAGATTACGATTGATGGTTTAGGATTTAAGATTCAATGTTTAGTTTTTAGGGTTTAGGTTTCGGGTTTAGTGTCTAATTAGGGTTTAGGATTTATTGTTTATGGTTTGTGGTTTAGGGTTTAGGATTTAGTGCTCGGGGTTTAGGGTTTTTTTAGGATTTAGGGTTTAGCGTTTAGGGATTAGGGTTTAGGGTTTAGTTCTCATGGTTTAAGGTTTAGGGCTAAGGGATTACAATTTAGGGATTACAGTTTAGGGTTTAGGGGTTAGGGTTTATGGTTTAGGGCTAAAGGTTTAGTTTATGGGTTTTACGATTCAACGTTTAGTTTTTAGGTTTTACGGTTTTTGGTTTAGGTTTTATGATTTATGGTTTATGGTTTACGGTTTACATTTTAAGGTTGGTTTTAGGGTTTAAGGTGGATTACATTTAATTTCTTATGGTTTACGGTTTGGAATTTAGGGTTTAGGCTTTATGGTTTAGGGATAAAGGTTTAGGGTTTATGGGATTTAGGATTCAATGTTTAGTTTTTAGGGTTTAGGGTTTCAAGTTTATGGTTTAGGGTTTAGGATTTATGGTTTATGATTTATGGTTTAGTGTTTAATGTTTAGGGTTTAGGGTTTAGGATTTAGGGTTTAGGTCTCAGGATTTAAGGTTTAGCGCTAAGGGATTACAATGTAGGGTTTATGGTTTTGGGTTTAGGGTTTTGAGTTTAAGGTTTAGGGTTTAGGATTTATGGTTTATTCTTTACATTTTAAGGTTTAATATTTAGGTTTTAGGGTTTAGGGTTGAGTGCACGGGGTTTAGGGTATAGGGTTTAGGCTTTAGGTCTCAAGGTTTAAGGTTTATGGATTAGGTTATAGGGTATAGGGTATAGGATATAGGGTATAGAGTTTAGTGTTCGGTGCTCGGGGTTTAGGGTTTACGTCTCGGGTTTTAGGTTTAGGGCTAAGGGATTATAGTTTACGGCTTAAGGTTTAGGGTTTAGTGTTTAGGACCAAAGGTTTAGGGTTTATGGGGTTTATGATTCAAGTTTTAATTTTTAGGGTTGATTTTTTAGGGTTTAGGGTTTGAGTTTAGTGTTTAGGGTTTATGATTTATGGTTTAATATTTAGGGTTAAGGTTTGAGGTTTAGTTCTCGGGTTTTAGTGTTTGATTAAGGGTTTAAGGTTTAGGGTTTAGGTCTCAAGGTTTAATATTTAGGGCTAAGTGATTAAATTTTAGGGCTTAGGGTTTAGGGTTTAGGGATAAAGGTTTATGGTGTTTACGATTCAAGGTTTAGTTATTAGGTTTTATGGTTTAGGGTTTAGGATTTAGGGTTTAGGGTTTAGGATTTATGGTTCATGGTTTAAGGTTTATGGTTTAATATTTATGGTTTAGGGTTTAGGGTTTAGTGCTCGGTTTTATTGTTTAGGGTTTATTGTTTAGGTCTCGGGGTTTAACATTTTGGGCTAAGGGATTAGAGTTTAGTTCTTAGTTTTTAGGGTTTAGGGTTTAGGTCTTATGGTTTAACGTGGATTATAGTTAGTGGCTTAGGGTTTAGGGTTTGGAGTTTAGGGTTTATGGTTTAGTGCTAAAGGTTTAGGGTTTATGGGATTTAGGATTTAAAGTTTAGTTTTTAGGGTTTATGGTTTAGGGTTTAGATTTTACAGTTTATGGTTTAGGGTTTATGATTTATTGTTTATGGTTTATGGTTTACAATTTAGTGTTTAATGTATGGGGTTTAGGGTTTAGGGTTTAGGATTTAAGGTTTAGGTCTCGGGATTTAAGATTTAGGGCTAAGGGATTACAGTTTAGTATTTATAGTTTTGGGTTTAGGGTTTCAAGTTTAAGGTTTAGGGTTTAGTATTTATGGTTTATTATTTACATTTAAGGTTTAATATTCAGGTTTTAGGGTTTAGGGTTTAGTGCATAGGGTTTAGGATTTAGGTCTCGGGGTTTAAGGTTTATGGCTTAGGGTATAGGGTATAGGGTAGAGAGTTTAGGGTTTAATGCTCAGGGTTTAGGGTTTAGGTCTCGGGTTTTAGGTTTAAGGCAAAGGGATTATAGTTTACGGCTTAAGGTTTAGGGTTTAGTGTTTAGGGTGAAAGGTTTAGGGTTTACGTGGTTTACAATTCAAGGTTTAATTTATAGGGTTTAGTGTTTAGGGTTTAGGGTTTTGAGATTAGTGTTTAGGGTTTAGGATTTATGGTTTAATATTTAGGGTTAAGGTTTCAAGGTTTAGTGCTTAGGTTAAGGGTTAAGGGTTTCTGGTTTAGGTCTCGGGGTTTAAGGTTTAGGGCTAAGGGATTAAATTTCAGTGCTAAGGGCTTAGGGTTTAGGGTTTAGGGTTTAGGGCTAAAGGTTTATGGTGTTTACGATTCAAGGTTTAGTTATTAGGTTTTATGGTTTAGGGTTTAGGATTTAGGATTTAGGATTTATGGTTCATGGTTTAAGGTTTAGGGTTTAACATTTAGGGTTTAGGGTTTAGGGTTTAGTGCTCAATGTATATTGTTTAGGGTTTATTGTTTAGGTCTCAGGGTTTAGCATTTAGGGCTAAGGGATTAGAGTTTAGTTCTTAGTTTTTAGGTTTTAGGGTTTAGGGTTGAGGGTTTATGGTTTAGGGCTAAAGGTTTAGGGTTTATGGCTTTTACGATTCAAAGGTTAGTTTTTAGGGTTTATGGTTTAGGGTTTAGGATTTAGAGTTCTGAATTTAGGGTTTAGGATTTAGGGTTTATTGTTTAGGGTTTAAGATTTAGGGTTTTGGGTTTAAGGTTTAGATTTTATGGTTTAGGGTTTACGATTAACGGTTTAGTTTTAAGAGTTTAGGGTTTAGGGTTTTCAGGTTTAGTGTTTAGATTTGAGTTTTTAGGGTTTAGGATTTAAGGTTTATGGTTTACAGTTTAGGGTTTAATATTTAGGATTTAGGGTTTAAGGTTTAGGGTTTAGGGTTTAGCGGTAAGGTTTAGGGTTTATGGGCTTTACAATTCAAGGTTTAGCTTTTAGGGTTTAGGGTTTAGTTGTTAGGGTTTACGGTTTACAGCTAAGGGATTACATTTAGGGCTTATGGTTTAGGGTTTTGCTTTAGGGCTTATGGTTGAGGGTGTACATGTTTTATGATTAAAGGTTTAGTCTTTAGGGTTTAGGGTTTGGGTTTTAGGGTTTAGGGTTTGAGTATAGGGTTCGGGGTTTATGATTTACGATTTATGGTTTATGGTTTAGGGTTTAAGTTTTAGGGTTTAAGGTTTAGGGTTTAGGGTATAGCGTACGTGGGTTTAGTGTTTAGGGTTTAGGGTTTATGACTAAAGGTTTAGTTTTTAATGTTTAGGTCTCAAGGTTTAAGGTTTAGGGATAAGGAATTATAGTTTAGGGATTAGTGTTGAGGGTTGAGGTTTTAGGAATTAGGGTTCATGGATAAAGGTTTAGGGTTTATGGGGTTTACAATACAAATTTTAAATTTTAAGGTTTAGGGTTTAGGGTTTAGGTATCAAGGTTTAAGGTTTAGTGCTAACCGATTACATTTTAGGGCTTAGGGTTTAGGGTTTCGTCGAGTTTAGTATTTTAGGGATTAGGATTTATGGTTTATGGTTTATGGTTTAGGGTTTAATATTTAGGGTTTAGGGTAAAGGTTTTGTGCTCAATTTTTAGGATTTAGGGTTTAGGGTTTAGGTCTCGGGGTTTAAGGTTTAGGACTAAGTGATTACAGTTTAGGGTTTATTGTTTAAGGCTCAAGGTTTAGGGTTTATGGGGTTTATGATTTAAGGTTTAGTTTTTAGGGTTTAGGATTTAGGGTTTAAGATTTAGGGTTTAGGGTTTATGATTTAGGGTTTAGGGTTTAGTGTTTTGACTTTAGGGTTTAGGGCTTAGGGTTTAGGGTTTAGATATCGTGGGTTTAAGGTTTAGGGCTAAGGGATTATAGTTAAAGGCTTAGGGTTTAGAGTTTAGAATTTATAGTTTAGGGCAAAGTTTTATGGTATATGACGTTTATGATTCAAGGTTTAGTTTTTAGGGTTTAGAGTTTAGGGTTTAGGGTTTAGGGTTTAGGGTTTTGAGTTTTGAGTTTAGGGTTTTAGGATTAGTGATTAGGGTTTAGGGTTTAGTGTTTAGGGTTTAGGGTTTATGGGGTTTACGATTCGTTATTTAATTTTTATTGTTTATGGTTTGGGATTTGGATTTAAGGGTTTAGGGTTTATTATTTATAGTTTATGGCTTATGGTTTAGGGTTTGATTTTTATGTTTAGGGTTTATAGTTTAGGATATTGATCTTAGGGTTTAAGTTTTAGGGCTAATCGATTATAGTTTTTGGCTAATCGTTTGGGGTTTAGAGTTTCAATTTTAGGGTTTAGGGTTTAGTTTATATGGGGTTTACGATTCAAGAATTAGTTTTTTTGGATTAGGGTTTCAAGTTTATAGTTTAGGGTTTAATATTTAGGGTTTAGGGTTTAGGATTTAGTGCTCAAGATTTATGGTTTAGGGTTTAGGGCTAAAGGATTACATTTTAGGGCTTAGGGTTTAGGGTTTAAGGTTTAGGGTTTAGGGTTTATGATTTAGGGTTTAGGGTTTGGGATTTAAGGTTTTTGTCTCTCAGGTTTAGTCTTTAGTGTTTAGGGTTTTAGGTTTTGGGTTTAGGGTTTCAAATTTAGGGTTTAGAGATTACGATTTATGGTTTAGGTTTACGATTCAAGGTTTAGTTTTTAGGGTTTAGTGTTTACGGTTTAGTATTTAGGGTTTATTTTTAGTGTTTAGGAATTATTGTTTATGGTTTGTGGTTTAGGGTTTAGGATTTAGTGCTCGGGGTTTAGGGTTTAGGGTTTAGTGGTCAATTTTTATTGTTTAGGGTTTATTGTTTAGGTCTGGGTTTAACATTTACGACTAAGGGATTAGAGTTTAGTTCTTAGTTTTTAGGGTTTAGGGTTTATGGTTTAGGGCTAAAGGTTTAGGGTTTATGGGTTTACGATTCAAAGGTTACTTTTTAGGGTTTATGGTTTATGGTTTAGGGTTTAATGTTTAGGGTTTAGGATTTAGGGTTTTGAATTTAGAGTTTAGGATTTAGTGTTTAGGGTTTAAGATTTAGGGTTTTGGGTTTAAGGTTTAGATTTTATGGTTTAGGGTTTACGATTCACTGTTTAGTTTTAAGAGTTTAGGGTTTAGAGTTTATAGGGTTTAGTGTTTAGATTTTAGTGTTTAGGGTTTAGGATTTAAGGTTTATGGTTCTGGTTTAGGGTTTAATATTTAGGATTTAGGGTTTAAGGTTTAGGGTTTAGGGCTAAAGGTTTAGGGTTTATGGGCTTTTACAACCAAAGGTTTAGCGTTCAAGGTTTAGGGTTTATGGCTAAGTGATTACAGTTTGGGGCCTAGGGTTTAGGGTTGAGGGTTTATGGTTTAGGGCTTAGGGTTTTGGGTGTACGGGTTTTATGATTTAGGGTTTAAGGTTTATGGTTTAGGGTTTAGAGCTAAAGGTTTAGTGTTTATGGGCTTTACAATTCAAGGTTTAGCGTTCAGGGTTTAGGGTTTAGTTGTTAGGGTTTAGGGTTTACATTAAGGGATTATGGTTTAGGGTTTAGGGATTATGGTTTAGGGATTAAGGTTTAGGTGTACAGGTTTTATGATTAAAGGTTTAGTCTTTAGGGTTTATGGTTTGGGTTTTAGGATTTAGGGTTTCGCGGATAGGGTTTAGGGTTTATGATTTACAATTTATGGTTTAGGGTTTAGGGTTTAAGTTTTAGGGTTTAAGGTTTAGGGTTTAGGGTATAGGGTATAGGGTTTAGGTTATAGGGTTTAGGGTTTAGGGTTTATGGTTTATGACTAAAGGTTTAGTTTTTAATGTTTAGGTCTCAAGGATTAAGGTTTAGGGCTAAGGGATTATAGTTTATGGCTTAGGGTTTAGGGTTGAGGTTTTAGGAATTAGGATTCATGGATAAAGGTTTAGGGTTTATGGGGTTTATAATTTAAATTTTAATTTTTAAGGTTTAGGGTTTAGGTTTTAGGGTTTAGGTATCGGGGTTTAAGGTTTAGGGCTAACCAATTACATTTTAGGGCTTAGGGTTTAGGGTTTCATTGAGTGTATTATTTTAGGGATTAGGATTTATCGTTTAAGGGTTAGGGTTTAATATTTAGGGTTTAGGGTTAATGGTTTTGTGCTTAATTTTTCGGATTTAGGTTTTAGGTTTAGGTCACGGTGGTTTAAGGTTTAGGACTAAGCGATTTACAATTTACGGTTTATTGTTTAAGGCTCAAGGTTTAGGGTTTATGGGGTTTATGATTTAAGGATTAGTTTTTAGGGTTTAGGATTTAGGGTTTAGGGTTTATGATTTATGGTTTATGGTTTAGGGTTTAGTGTTTTGACTTTAGGGTTTAGGGCTTAGGGTTTAGGTTTTAGATCTCAAGGTTTAAGGTTTAGGGATAAGGGATTACAATTAAAGGCTTAGGGTTTAGAGTTTAGAATTTATAGTTTAGGGCTAAAGGTTTATGGTATATGAGGTTTATGATTCAAGGTTTAGTTTTTAGGGTTTAGGCTTTAGGCTTTAGGGTTTAGGGATTTTGAGTTTAGGATTTAGGGTTTAGGGTTTCGTGCCTCAGGATTTAGGGTTTAGGGTTTATGGTTTATAGGGTTTACGATTCAAGGTTTAATTTTTATGGTTTATGTTTTGGGGTTTGGATTTTAGGTTTTGGGGTTTATTATTTATAGTTTATGGCTTACGGTTTAGGGTTTGATTTTTAGGGTTTAGGGTTTAGGGTTTAGTGCTCAGGGTTTAGGGTTTAGTGTTTAGGGTTTATAGTTTATGATATTGATCTTAGGGTTTAAGTTTTAGGGCTAATTGATAACAGTTTAGGGCTTATCTTTTGGGGTTTAGAGTTTCGAGTTTAGGGTTTATGGTTTAGGGTATATGGGGTTTACGATTCAAGGATTAGTTTTTTGGGATTAGGGTTTCAAGTTTATAGTTTAGGGTTTAATATTTAGGGTTTAGGGTTTAGGTTTTAGTGCTCAAGATTTTTGGTTTAGGGTTTAGGGCTAAGGGATTACATTTTAGGGCTTAGGGTTTAGGGTTTAGTGTTTAGTGTTTAGGGTTTATCATTTAGGGTTTACGGGGTTTATGATTCAAGGTTTAGTATTTAGGGTTTGGGTTTAGGGTTTATGTTTTAGGTTTTAGGGTTTTGAGTTTAGGGTTTAGGGTTTATGATTTATGGTTTTTGGTGTAGGATTTAATATTTAGGGTTTAAGGTTTAAGATTTAGTGCTCATGGTATAGTGTTTAGGTTTTAGGATTTAGGGTTTAGGGTTTAAGGTTTTGTTCTCGGGGTTTAATGTTTAGGGCTAGGGATTATAGTTTAGGGATTAGGGTTTAGGGTTTATGGGATTTATGATTCAATGTTTAGTTTTTAGGTTTTAGTGTTTAGGGTTTAGGGTTTTAGGTTTTGGGTTTAGGGTTTCAAATTAAGGGTTTAGAGATTATAATTTATGGTTTAGGGTTTTTTATTCAAGGTTTAGTTTTTAGGGTTTAGGGTTTAGGGTTTATTGTTTAGGGTTTAGGATTTATTGTTTAGGGTTTAGGATTTAGTGCTCAAGGTTTAGGGTTTATTTTTAGGGTTTATGGTTTAGGGTTTAGGGATTAGGTTTTAGGTGTGTAGGGTTTAGAGTTTAGGGTTTATTTCTTAGCATTTAAGGTTTAGGGCTAAGGGATTATAGTTTAGGGCTTAGGGTTTAGGGTTTAGTCGTTAGGGTTTATGGTTTAGGGGTAAAGGTTTAGTTTATGGGTTTTACGATTGAAGGTTTAGTTTTTGGGTTTTAGGGATTAGGGTTTAGGGTTTATGATTTATGGTTTATGGTTTATGGTTTACGGTTTACGGTTTAATGTTTTGGGTTTAAGGTTCAGGGTTTAGTTTTAGTGTTTAGGTCTTAGGGTTTAAGGTGGATTACATTTAATGGCTTAGGGTTTAGGGTTTGGAGTTTAGGGTTTAGGGTTTAGGGTTTATGGTTTAGGGATAAAGGTTTAAGGTTTATAGGATTTAGGATTCAATGTTTAGTTTTAGGGTTTATGGTTTATGGTTTAGGGTTTCAAGTTTATGGTTTAGGGTTTAGGATTTAAGGTTTATTGTTTACATTTTAGTGTTTAATGTTTAGGGTTTAGGGTTTTAGGTTTAGGTCTTAGGATTTAAGGTTTAGGGCTAAGGGATTATAGCTTAGGGTTTATGGTTTCGGGTTTAGGGTTTTGAGTTTAAGGTTTAGGGTTTAGGATTTATGGTTTATTCTTTACGTTTTAAGGTTTAATATTTAGGTTTTAGGGTTTAGGGTTTAGTTCATAGGGTTTAGGGTATAGGGTTTAGGATTTAGGTCTCAGGGTTTAAGGTTTATGGCTTAGGGTATAGGGTATAGGGTATAGAGTTTAGGGTTTAGTGCTTAGGGTTTAGGGTTTAGGTCTCAGGTTTTAGGTTTAGGGCTAAGGGATTATAGTTTACGGCTTAAGGTTTAGGGTTTAGTGTTTAGGGCAAAAGGTTTAGGGTTTATGGGGTTTACGATTCAAGGTTTAATTTTTAGGGTTTAGTGTTTAGGGTTTAGGGTTTTGAGTTTAGTTTTTAGGGTTTAGGATTTATGGTTTAATATTTAGGGTTAAGGTTTCAGGGTTTAGTGCTCAGGTTTTAGGGTTTATGGTTAAGGTTTTAGGGTTTAGGGTTTAGGTCTAAGGGTTTAAGGTTTAAGGCTAAGGGATTAAAGTTTCGGGCTTAGGGCTTAGGGTTTAGGGCTTAGGGCTTAGGGCTAAAGGTTTATGGTGTTTAGGATTCAAGGTTTAGTTATTAGGTTTTATGGTTTAGGGTTTATTGATTAGGGTTTAGGGTTTAGGATTTATGGTTCATGGTTTAAGGTTTAGGGTTAAATATTTAGGGTTTAGGGTCTACGGTTTAGTGATTAGTTTTTATTGTTTAAGGTTTATTGTTTAGGTCTCGGGGTTTAACGTTTAGGGATAAGGGATTAGAGTTTAGTTCTTATTTTTAGGGTTTAGGGTTTAGGGTTTAGGGTTGAGGGTTTATGGTTCGGGGTTAAAGGTTTAGGTTTATGGGTTTTATGATTCAAAGGTTAGTTGTTAGGGTTTATGGTTTTAGGGTTTAAGGTTTAACATTTAGGGTTTAGGATTTAGGGTTTTGACTTTAGGGTTTAGGATTTAGGGTTTATTGTTTAGGGTTTAAGATTTAGGGTTTTGGGTTTAAGGTTTAGATTTTATGGTTTAGGGTTTATGATTCATGGTTTAGTTTTAAGAGTTTAGGGTTTAGGGTTTAGGGTTTAGGGTTTAGTGTTTAGATTTTAGTGTATAGGGTTTAGGATTTAATGTTTATGGTTTACATTTTAGGGTCTCATATTTAGGATTTAGGTTTAAGGTTTAGTGTTTGGGGTTTAGTGCTAAAGGTTCGGGGTTTATGGGATTTACAATTCAAGGTTTAGCATTTAGGGTTTAGGGTTTAGTTGTTAGGGTTTAGGGATACGGCTAAGGGATTCACCTGTTTAGGGCTTAGGGCTTAGGGTTTAGGGTTTAGGGCTTAAGGTTTAGAGTGTACTGGGTTTTATGATTAAATGTTTAGTCTTTAGGTTTATGGTTTGGGTTTTAGGGTTTAGGGTTTGAGTATAGGGTTTAGGGTTTATGATTTATGATTTATGGTTTATGGTTTAGGGTTTAAGTTTTAGGGTTTAAGGTTTAGGGTTTAGGGTATAGGGTATAGGGTATAGGGTTTAGGGTTTATGACTCAAAGGTTTAGTTTTTAATGTTTACGTCTCAAGGTTTAAGGTTTAGGGCTAAGGGATTATAGTTTAGGGCTTAGGGTTGAGTGTTGAGGTTTTAGGAATTAGGGTTCATGGATAAATATTTAGGGTTTATGGGGTTTACAATTCAACTTTTAATTTTTAAGGTTTAGTGTTTAGGTACGGTGTTTAAGGTTTAGGGCTAACCGATTACATTTTAGGACTTAGGGTTTAGGGTTTCATCGAGTTTATGGTTTTAGGGAGTATGATTTATGGTTTATGGTTTAGGGTTTAGGTTATGGGTTTTGTGCTCAATTTTTAGGATCTAGCGTGTAGGGTTTAGGTCTCGGGGTTTAAGGTTTAGGACTAAGAGATTATACTTTAGGGTTTATTGTTTAAGGCTCAAGGTTTAGGGTTTTGGGGTTTACGATTTAAGGTTTAGTTTTTAGGGTTTAGGATTTAGGATTTAGGGTTTATGATTTATAGTTTATGGTTTAGGGTTTAGGGTTTAGGGTTTTGACTTTAGGGTTTAGGGCTTAGGGTTTAGGGTTTAGGTCTCGGGGTTTAAGGTTCAGTGGCTAAGGGATTAGGTTTAAGGCTTTAGGTTTAGAGTTTAGAATTTATAGTTTAGGGCTAAAGGTTTACGGTATATGTGGTTTATGATTCAAGGTTTACTTTTTAGGGTTTAGGTTTAGGGTTTAGGATTTATGGGGTTTACGATTCAAGGTTTAATTTTTATGGTTTATGGCTTACGGTTTAGGGTTTGATTTTTGGGTTTAAGGTTTAGGGTTTAGTGCTCGGGATTTAGGGTTTAGGGTTTAGGGTTTACGGTTTAGGATTTAGATATTAGGGTTTAAGTTTTAGGGCTAATCGATTATAGTTTTAGGGCTAATATTTAGGTTTTAGGGTTTAGGGTTTAGTGCATAGGGTTTTGGGTATAGGGTTTAGGATTTAGGTCTCGGGGTTTAAGGTTTATGGCTTAGGGTATAGGGTATAGGGTAGAGAGTTTAGGGTTTAGTGCTCGGGGTTTATGGTTTAGGTCTCGAGGTTTTAGGTTTAGGGAAAAGGGATTATAGTTTATGGCTTAAGGTTTAGGGTTTAGTGTTTATGGAAAAGGTTTAGGGTTTATGGGTTTTTACGATTAAAGGTTTAATTTTTAGGGTTTAGTGTTTAGGGTTCAAGGGTTTGAGTTTAGTGTTTAGGGTTTAGGATTTATTGTTTAATATTTAGGGTTAAGGTTTCAGGGTTTAGTGCTCAAGTTTTAGGGTTTACGGTTAAGGGTTAAGGGTTTAGAGTTTAGTTCTCGGGGTTTAAGGTTTAGGGCTAAGGGATTAAATTTCATGGCTAAGGGCTTAGGGTTTTGGGTTCGGGGCTAAAGGTTTATGGTGTTTACGATTCAAGGTTTAGTTATTGGGTTTTATGGTTTAGGGTTTAGGATTTAGGGTTTAGTATTTATGGTTCATGGTTTAAGGTTTAGGGTTAAATATTTAGGATTTAGGGTTTAGGGTTTAGTGCTCAATTTATATTTTTAGGGTTTATTTTTATGGTTTAAGGTTTAACATTTAGGGCTAAGGGATTAGAGTTTAGTTCTTAGTTTTTAGGGTTTAGGGCTAAAGGTTTAGGGTTTATGGGTTTTATGATTCAAATATTAGTTTTTAGGTTTTATGGTTTAGGGTTTAGGGTTTAACGTTTAGGGTTTAGGATTTAGGGTTTTGAATTTAGGGTTTAAGATTTAGGGTTTTGGGTTTAACATTTAGATTTTATGGTTTAGGTTTTACAATTCACGGTTTATTTTTAAGAGTTTAGGGTTTAGGGTTTAGTGTTTAGATTTTAGTGTTTAGGGTTTAGGATTTAAGGTTTATGGTTTCTACGTGTTTAGGGTTTAATATTTAGGATTTAGGCTTTAAGGTTTAGGGTTTAGGGCTAAAGGTTTAGGGTTTATGGGCTTTATAATTAAAGGTTGAGTATTTAGGGTTTAGGGTTTAGGTTTATGGCTAAGGGATTATAGTTTAGGGCTTAGGGTTTAGGGTTTAGGGTTTAGGGCTTAAGATTTAGGGTGTACGGGTTTTATGATTAAAGGTTTAGTCTTTAGGGTTTATGGTTGTGGTTTTAGGGTTTAGGGTTTCGAGTATAGGGTTTAGGGTTTATGATTTACAATTTATGGTTTATTTTATGATTTACAATTTATGGTTTAGGGTTTAAGTTTAAGGGTTTAAGGTTTAGGGTTTAGGGTATAGGGTATAGTGTTTAGGGTTTAGGGTTTAGGGTTTATGGTTTTATGGTTTATGACTAAAGGTTTAGTTTTTAATGTTTAGGTCTTAATGTTTAAGGTTTAGGGATACGAAATTATAGTTTAGGGCTTAGGGTTGAGGTTGAGGGTTTAGGAATTAGGGTTCATGGATAAAGGTTTAGGGTTTATGGGGTTTATAATTCAAATTTTAATTTTTAAGGTTTAGGGTTTAGGGTTTAGGTATCGGGGTTTAAGGTTTAGGGCTTGATTACATTTACGGCTTAGGGTTTAGGGTTTCGTCGAGTTTAGTATTTTAAGGATTATGATTTATGGTTTATGGTTTATGGGTTAGGGTTTAATATTTAGGGTTTAGGGTTAAGGGTTTTGTGCTCAATTTTTAGGATTTAGGGTTTAGGGTTTAGGTCTAAGGGTTTAAGGTTTAGGACTAAGTGATTACTGAGTTTAGGGTTTATTGTTTAAGGCTCAAGGTTTAGGGTTTATGGGGTTTACGACTTAAGGTTTAGTTTTTAGGGTTTAGGATTTAGGGTTTAGGATTTAGAATTTATGGTTTTTAATTTATGGTTTAGGGTTTAGGGTTTATGGTTTTGACTTTAGGGTTTAGGGCTTAGGGTTTAGGGTTTAGATCTCAGGGTTTAAGGTTTAGGGCTAAGGGATTATAGTTAAAGGCTTAGGGTTTAGAATTTAGAATTTATAGTTTAGGGCTAAAGGTTTACGGTATATGAGGTTTATGATTCAAGGTTTAGTTTTTAGGGTTTTGAGTTTAGAGTTTAGGGTTTAGGGTTTAGTGCTCGTGGGTTTAGGGTTTAGGTTTAGGGTTTATGGGGTTTACGATTCAAGGTTTAATTTTTATGGTTTATGGTTTGGGGTTTGGATTTTAGGGTTTAGGGTTTATTATTTATAGTTTATGGCATACGGTTTAGGGTTTTATTTTTGGGGTTTAGGATTTAGGGTTTAGGGTTTATAGTTTAGGATATTGATCTTAGGGTTTAAGTTTTAGGTCTAATCGATTACATTTTTGGGCTTATCATTTGGGGTTTAGAGTTTTAAGTTTAGGGTTTAGGTTTTAGGGTATAAGGTGTTTACGATTCAAGGATTAGTTTTTGAGATTATGTTTCAAGTTCATTGTTTAGGGTTTAATATTTAGGGTTTAGGGTTTAGTGCTCAAGATTTATGGTTTAGGGTTTATGGCTAAGGGATTATATTTTAGGGCTTAGGGTTTAGGGTTTAGTTTTTAGTGTTTAAGGTTTAGGATTTAGGGTTTAGGGTTTAGGGTTTTCATCTCGGGTTTAATGTTTAGAGCTAGGGATTATAGTTTAGGGATTAGGTTTTATGGGATTTATGATTCAATGTTTAGTTTTTAGGTTTTAGTGTTTAGGGTTTTAGGTTTTGGGTTTAGGGTTTCAAATTTAGGGTTTAGAGATTACAATTTATGGTTTAGGGTTTATGATTCAAGGTTTAGGGTTTAGGGTTTATGGTTTATTGTTTAGGGTTTAGGATTTATCGTTTATGGTTTGCGGTTTAGGGTTTAGGATTTAGTGCTCGGGGTTTAGGGTTTAGTGCTTAATTTTTATTGTTTAGGGTTTATTGTTTAGGTCTCGGGGTTTAACATTTAGGGCTAAGGGATTAGAATTTAGTTCTTAGTTTTTAGGGTTTAGGGTTTAGGGTTGAGGGTTTATGGTTTAGAGCTAAAGGTTTAGGGTTTATGGGTTTTACCATTCAAAGGTTAGTTTTTAGGGTTTATGGTTTATGGTTTAGGGTTTAACATTTAGGGTTTAGGATTTAGGGTTTTGAATTTAGGTTTTAGGATTTAGGGTTTAGTGTTTAGGGTTTGAGATTGGGGTTTTGGGTTTAAGGTTTAGATTTTATGGTTTAGGGTTTACAATTCACGGTTTAGTTTTAAGAGTTTAGGGTTTAGGGTTTAGGGTTTAGTGTTTAGATTTTAGTGTTTAGGGTTTAGGATTTAAGGTTTATGGTTTACAGTTTAGGGTTTAATATTTAGGATTTAGGGTTTAAGGTTTAGGGTTTAGGGCTAAAGTTTTAGGGTTTATGGGCTGTACAATTCAAGGTTTAGCATTCAGAGTTTAGGGTTTAGTTGTTAGGGTTTAGGGTTTACGGGTAAGGGATTACAGTTTAGGGTTTAGGGTTTAGGGTTTAGGGTTTATGGTTTAGGGATTAAGGTTTAGGTTGTATGGGTTTTATGATTAAAGGTTTAGTCTTTAGGGTTTAGGGTTCCGAGTATAGGGTTTAGGGTTTATGATTTACGATTTATGGTTTATGGTTTGGGTTTTAAATTTTAGGGTTTAAGGTTTAGGGTGTAGGGTATAGGGTATAGGGTTTAGTTTGTAGGGTTTAGGGTTTATGGTTTATGACTAAAGTTTTAGTTTTTAATGTTTAGGTCTGAAGGTTTAAGGTTTAGGGCTAAGGGATTATAGTTTAGGGCTTAGGGTTGAGGGTTGAGGTTTTAGGAATTAGGGTTCATGGATAAAGGTTTAGGGTTTATAGGGTTTATAATTCAACTTTTAATTTTTAAGGTTTAGGGTTTAGGGTTACACCCTATTCTTGTAGCACTTGAGTAGATCATTCTTGGTAGCATGCTGTCCCCGACTTGATTTACAATCAATTCAACGTCCCAAAGACTTGCAAGTTCTTTATTTTCTTCTTGATTGCCTAATGCATCCATTGCACCAAGGCTTCATATTCAACAGTGTTATTGGAGCATGTAAACTGAAATCTAAAAGTTGAATAGTACTTTATTCCTCGAGGTGAAACAAGTAAAGCTCCACCTCCTGCACCTTGTCTACTCCTTGATCCATCAAAAAATAGCTGCCATAGCTCATTGTCATCCTTGTGGTTTGGCTCGGTGATGCTAGGAATAGGTTGATTTCTTCGTGTATACAATAGACTCCCAACTCAGATTCTTCTATTTCTTGATAAGGATCAAAAGCATGCATGTTTCTTGACCATTCATCAAGAGTTAGATCTGGGATGCTTCCAACCTTAGTGTCAGCTTCATCAGTGCTTGGGTGATCTTCTTGATCAAATGCTGAGCAATTGGCATTAATCTGACTTGGAGTGTAAGGCTCAATATGGAAGTTTGCAATAGGTTCTGACCTGATTGTAGCTTTGGTTCCATACCTCATTCTGAACAACATGTGTGACCAATCAGCAGAAAGATAGCCTCCAATTTTGGCTGTGAAATCTCTTGACAAACATAGGGCAAAGAGTGGTGGAAGGTCTATAACCGATACATCTTGTAAAACAACAACATTTGGACATGCATGCAAGGTAAGGCTCAAGTTTTTAATCACTCCAACTGTTGCTACTGCTGTCCCATCTAGCTGCACTACCCCTTTGGATATTGTTTCATACTGGAGCCCTAGCTGATCAGCTATTTGTTTAGGCATCCAGAGCTAATTTCCCAAAGTCTATCATGTAATTGTGCACTAGTTGATTTCTAATGATTAATGAAACATAGAAAGGAGGGGGCTTCAACATTTTACCTTGCTGTCCTCCATGATTTCCCTCAGGCTGGGAAACATTTGTGAGCACTTTGTCTTGCATCTGAACTTGTTGATTCGCAGTTGGCCAGTCCTTCATGGCAGCTTGCAGTAGATCTCTTTGGCCTGGGATGGATAGGGATTCCCACATTAATATATTGATGTTTTTCTTCTTCATCTGATCAATGATACTGAATGGTGATGAAGGATCTCTTTGTTGTCCCTTGGTTTAAACATTCACTCCTTGCACGTGGGTAGAAACAACTGGTATTTGAGTTGGCCTAGGGGTTGTTCTTGGCTGCCCTTGTGCATTTGAAATTGGATTTTTCTTGCCAACTATTTGTGGAACCATGGAAGGTTGTGGATTGGTTGGGGCTAGTGGCTGTTCTTCACCAAAATTCCTCCTTTTGACCTTGTGTTGGCTGCAACACCTTGAGAAACTACTTGGTTCATGCCACAAAAATCCTCTGCTTACCAATTTACCAATGTGGTGTCATTTGGGGCTGATTACTGTTGGAATGTTTCTTGTTGTTGGCTGTTTCCTTGACTACCCTCACCCTCCACACTAGTAGTTGTCACCATTAAAGCTTGATTTAAAGCACCATTGAAGCACATGGATTGGTTATGAGGCTCATTGCATGGAAAACACCAATCATACTCCTGGGTAATGTTGTTTTGTGTTGGCACCAATGCCTTAGAGGCAGATATGGCATTTGGATTATAGGGTTGAAATGGTCTATTAGCAGGAGGCCTTGTTTGATTTATATTTGCAGCTGGATTAGGAGGCCTTTGTGGTTGGTATGGCTGCCTGTTAGGCTGAGCTTGGGGTTGATAAGAAGGTCTAAAACCTTGGGCCTACTACCTTTTGAGAGTAACCAGCTCGTTGCCTAGGTTTTGCAATTGCTTCATGACTTCTTGAAGCTCATTTGGGGCACTTGGAGATGAAGTGGAAGCTTTATTTGAACTATAATTTCTAGGAGTGGGAGAAGGAGCCAAATTAGGTGCTTGATTGGTGTTTGGACTCTCTAAACTTGGAAATAGTGGCATGGGAGGTCTAGGGGCAAGTTTGCCAGCTTGGATCAAGTAATTTTCAGCCCTAATGGTAATGCTTATAAGCCATAGGGATAGTTATGCGTCCCATAGACTGAATCAACATAGAAATATCACAATTTAGAGCTTTGAGATAGTAGAGAAAAGCACCTTCTCATCGCTGTTGGCTTGCGCCACTTTGGAATTCTCTCCCAAGTCTTTTGAAATCTGAAGTTGAAATCAGTCGGTTGTTCATTGGGAGCTCTCGTGATGGTTGTCAGCTGCTCCAAAGAGACAAGTTGTCTCCCTCTTCTCCAAATTGTTCATGAAGTGCTATACATAGCTGATTCCAATTTGTGATAGAACCGGCTCAAGGCTTCTAAACCATTGCAATGCTTTCCCCTTGAATGAAGATGCGAGAAACTTGTGACCACTTGCATCTCATTGATTTCATGGATTGCACAGAGGTTACCAATATCTTTAACATGATCACTTGGAGTAGTCTAATTTTCTCCAGTGAAGTACGGAATGTTCTTCAAGGCTGCAATAGGAATTGGATGTTGTGCATTGAGGGCAAGTGGGCTGCTGCCTGTGAAGTTGACATAGGGGTTGTTTTGTGCCATTCTAATTGGTCTTAAAACCCTTGTTGACTGAATGAAAGGCCTACCAGGTGGAGGAGTTGAGAGAGTTATGTTTGGTGGAGATGGAGACCTTTGAATCCTTCTTCCTCTTTGCCTTCTTCTTGGAGATAATTGCAGGTATTCAAACAGCACCTCTTCTTCTCCAACTCTTGACCTTGTGGTGACTCTTCTCATGAGTTTTTAGGCCTGCACTGCTGAAACCAGTTGATTCTTCCCCTTGGAGTCACCAGATATGTAAATAATAGCTCTTTTCAAGCAAGAAAATTGTAGTAGATGCACATCAACTTTGCTGCAATAAAAATGAGACCTCTAGTCTCCCATTGGGTGTGCCAAAACTGTTGATGCAAAATCACAGCACCCCTGGATGTTGATCAGATTTCTAGTTTGATCATACTAGCATCTAGTGTGATTGCACAACATGGAATCCTTTCTCCAAGTGTGGGACTTGTAAAGATGAGAAAGGATTCTCCAGAGAAGGCTGGTTCCTATTCCTCTATTCAGATGCACACGAAAAATGCAGAGGGTTTACTCAAAACCTAATCTAACTTGCCAAGGAGACAGGGTAAGAAGATGCACAAAAATAAACCTAAGCTAACAGAGGTGATGCACCGAGGAATGAAGAACACCTATCTTGCCAATAAACACAGACCATTCAAATGTGATGCAAGATCATGCACAGATAACAAAATTTGCAGTGAAAGACCAGGAGGATGCAAATGAACACAGAGAGGGTTGAGAATCATCCACAGACATGCATTACTTGCTCCAAAGATTGATACAATACACTACAAAATGCCAAGAGGTAGAGTCACATTACAGTTTCAAATGGGAGGTTTGAACTCCACAAATTCACCTACCGAAGAGAAGAAGGGAGGGGCAAAATAGGAAAGTTCGACCTTTAGAAAGAAGCCCCTCTTTACAATTTATAGGAAGAATGAGAGAGGGAAGAGAGAGGAAAGTCAAATCTACCCCAACCACTTCTAGGTCACATTTAGTTCATCTCATTATGGTAGAAGTGGCGAATCCTAGAAAAATGGTAGACTGTCTAGCAGAAATGGTGAACTGTCTGTTGTATTAAAGCTAGTTGTTGAAACGTCACTTTTGTCTATTATCACGTGCAGAGATGTTTCCTGATTTTATCTCTCCAAAATGATCCAAAATTCAAGATTGACCTTGGAATCATGTAGATAATTTCACCAGCTTTCCATTGATATAAAGAACACAAAAATCTGAGCTCTGGATCGAAAGTTATGTCACTTTGAAGATTTAGGGCAAAAAACAGGCCAAAACGGATTTTGAATTTTTTCCCGTGCTCTGCCACTAGGATGACACGTGTCGGGCTCTGATTCGCCACACAATTCTCTTTCCTTCCCTTTCGTGGGTTTTCCTTTGAAAATTTTGACTTTTTATAACTTTGGAAAATTTTCCATTTTTTCCCGCGCCCCCGCCACTTGGGACACGTGGCATCGTTTGGTTCGTTGACAGGGGCATGGGGAAAACCTTTACCTTTTAGTTTTGGGCCAAAACTTTGCTAAGTTTCCAAAACTCTCCCTGAGCTCTGAACTCCCCTACCACGTGGCATGATTTCATTGGACGCGGGCCCTCCTTGTCTCTGTTTGCGGCCCTTTCACCTTTTCACATCCCGCGTCCCTCGCGTACCTTTGGCCCGGATGTCCCAAACTGTCTCTGGGACAAAAATCTCTCGAACCGCCCGATTCGGGCTTCCTTGCTCCTCTTTGCGGTGAAGACACGTGGCGAGATTCCATTGGCTCTTGGCTCTTTCAGCTTTTCGCGTCCTGCACGTACTTTTGTCCTGGGTGTCCTAGATGAAAGTTCCCTATTTCGGCCGATCCGGGTGGTTCGCGTCCTCCACATACCTTTGTCCCAACTGTCCCTTTGATGCTCCTGCAGGACAAATTTCTCTGAACCGCGTAAAATGAGCCGATAGACCGTTTGCTCTCGGCTGCTTCACCTTTTCGTGTCCTTCGTGTCCTTCTCATACCTTTGTCCCAGACTACCTGCACAACAGTTAGTCAATTTTTTCACCTTCGGCCGGTTCGCCCTTTCGCGTCCCGTGCATCCCCACGGCCCGGATGTCCCTTTGCTATGCGGACCGTCTGGCGGTTTTTCAGCCGATTCGGGCCCCGACGTCCCAACTGTCCCTAGTGCTGCCTTAGTTGATTTTCTCTATATTTCGGCCTCAAGCCTGGCTCTTTGCAACTTTTTCACATACTTTTAAAACGTTGGGTTTTCTTCTTGGACAGGAGGGTTAGAAAGAAACCGAGGGGACCCCAGAAACATGATTTCAGGCCTTGAATCATTCTACTTGCTCCGGGACTGATAATCTGATGCATGTTATCAAAATTACCTTGGGGAATTTTGGATAATAGGTTTATGGTTTACATTTAGTGTTTAATGTTTAGGGTTTAGGTTTAGGTCTCGGGATTTAAGGTTTAGGGCTAAGGGATTATAGTTTAGGTTTATGGTTTCAGGTTTAGGGTTTCGAGTTTAAGGTTTAGGGTTTAGCATTTATGGTTTATTCTTTACGTTTTAACGTTTAATATTTAGGTTTTAGGGTTTAGTGTTTAGTTCATAGGGTTTAGGTATAGGGTTTAGGATTTAGGTCTCGGGGTTTAAGGTTTATGGCTTAAGGTATAGGGTATAAGGTACGTGAGTTTAGGGTTTAGTGCTCAAGGTTTAGGGTTTAGGTCTCGTGTTTCAAGTTTAGGGCTAAGGGATTATAGTTTATGGCTTAAGGTTTAGGGTTTATGGGGTTTACGATTCCAAGGTTTAATTTTAGGGTTTAGTGTTTAGGGTTTAGGGTTTTGAGTTTAGTGTTTAGGGTTTAGGATTTATGGTTTAATATTTAGGTTAAGGTTCCGGGGTTTAGTGCTTAGGTTTTAGAGTTTACGATTAAGGGTTTAGGGTTTAGGCTTTAGGTCTTAGGGTTTAAGGCCTAGGGCCAAGGGATTAAAGTTTAGGGCTTAGGGCTTAGGGTTTAGGGTTTAGGGTTTAGGGCCAAAATTTTATGGTGTTACGATTCAAGGTTTAGTTATTAGTTTTTATGGTTTAGGGTTTAGGGATTAGGGTTTAGGTTTTAGGATCTATGGTTCATGGTTTAAGGTTTAGGGTTTAATATTTAGGGTTTATGGTCTACGGTTTAGTGATTAGTTTGTATTATTTAGGTTTTATTGTTTTAGGTCTCGAGGGTTAAATGTTTAGGGATAAGGGATTAGAGTTTAGTTCTTAGTTTTTAGGGTTTACGGTTTATGGTTGAGGTTTATAGTTTAGGGCTAAAGGTTTAGGGTTTATGGGTTTACGTTTCAAAGGTTAGTTTTAGGGTTTAAGGCTTAACATTTAGGGTTTAGGATTTAGGGTTTTGACTTTAGGGTTTAGGATTTAGGGTTTATTGTTTAGGGTTTAAGATTTAGGGTTTTGGGCTTAAGGTTTATATTTTATGGTTTAGGGTTTATGATTCACGGTTTAGTTTTAAGAGTTTAGGGTTTAGGGTTTAGTGTTTAGATTTTAGTGTTTAGAATTTAGGATTTAAGGTTTATGGTTTACAGCCTAGGGTTTCATATTTAGGATTTAGGGTTTAAGGTTTAGGTTTGGGGTTTAGGGCTAAAGGTTTAGGGTTTATTGGCTTTACAATCCAAGGTTTAGCATTTAGGGTTTAGTTGTTAGGTTTTAGGTTTACGGCTAAGGGATTAGATTTTAGGGCTTAGGGTTTAGGGTTTAGGTTAAGGGCTTAAGGTTTAGGTGCACGGGTTTTATGATTAAAGGTTTAGTCTTTAGAGTTTATGGTTTGGGTTTTTTTTTTAGGGTTTTGAGTATAGGGTTTAGGGATTATGATTTATGATTTATGGTTTATGGTTTAGGGTTTAAGTTTTAGGGTTTAAGGTTTAGGGTTTAGGGTATAGGGTATAGGGTTTAGGGTTTAGGGTACGTGGTTTAGGGTTTATGACTAAAGGTTTAGTTTTTAATGTTTAGGTCTCAAGGTTTAAGGTTTAGGGCTAATGGATTATAGTTTAGGGCTTAGGGTTGAGGTTGAGGTTTTAGCAATTAGGGTTCATGGATAAAGGTTTAGGGTTTATGGGGTTTACAATTCAACTTTTAATTTTTAAGGTTTAGCTTTTAGGGTTTAGGTATCGTTGTTTAAGGTTTAGAGCTAACCGATTACATTTTAGGGCTTAGAGTTTAGGGTTTCTTCAAGTTTAGGGTTTTAGGGATTATGATTTATGGTTTATGGTTTAGGGTTTAGGGTTAAGGGTTTTGTGCTCAATTTTTAGGATTTAGGGTTTTAGGGTTTAGGTCTCAGGGTTTAAGGTTTAGGACTAAGTGATTACAGTTTAGGGTTTATTGTTTAAGGCTCAAGGTTTAGGGTTTTTGGGGTTTACAATTTAAGGTTTAGTTTTTAGGGTTTAGGATTTAGGGTTTAGGGTTTATTATTTATAGTTTATGGTTTATGGTTTAGGGTTTAGGGCTTAGGGTTTAGGGTTTAGGTCTCGGTGGTTTAATGTTGTGGTTATGGGATTTCAGTTTAAGGCTTAGAATTTAGAGTTTAGAATTTATAGTTTAGAGCTAAAGGTTTACGGTATATGAGGTTTATGATTCAAGGTTTAGGTTTTAGGGTTTAGGGTTTAGGATTTATGGGGTTTACGATTTAAGGTTTAATTTTTATGGTTTATGGTTTAGGATTTTGATTTTAGGGTTTAGGGTTTATTATTTATTGTTTATGGCTTATATGGCTTATGGTTTGATTTTTAGGTATAGGGTTTAGGGTTTAGTGCTCAAGATTTAGCATTTAGGGTTTAGGGTTTAGGATTTGGGATTTAGATCTTAGGGTTTAATTTTTAGGGTTAATGGATTACAGTTTTAG
>CM031234.1:1027067245-1027137417 GCA_018340775.1 Taxus wallichiana var. yunnanensis | reverse complement strand
TATGAGCACTAAACCCTAAACCATAAAGCATAAATCTAAAACCCTAAACCATAAACACGAAAGCCTAAACCCTAAACCGTAAACCCTAAACCCTAAAAACTAAACCTTGAATCATAAACCCCATATAACCTAAACCCTAAATCCTAAACCCTAAACATGAAACCCTAAACCCTAAACCCTTAGCCCTAAAATGTAATTGATTATCCCTAAACATTAAACTCTAAGAGCTAAACCCTAAACCATAAACCCTAAACCCTAAAACCTAAACCCAAAACCCCGAGCACTAAACCCTAAACCCCAAATATTAAACCCTAAAGCATAAAGCTTAAACCTTAAATAGTAAACCCTAAAACCTAAACTATGAGCACTAAACACTAAACCCTAAGCACTAAACCCCGAACCCTAAACTCTAAACTCAAAACCCTAAACCTTAAACCTTGAATCATAAACCTCATATAACCTAAACCCTAAACCCTAAAATGTAATTGATTATCTCTAAACCTTAAACTCGAGACCTAAACCATAAACCCTAAACCCTAAACCAAAAATATTAAACACTAAAGCATAAAGCATAAACCTTAAATACTAAACCCTAAACCCTAAACTATGAGCACTAAACCCTAAACCCTAAGCACTAAACCCTAAAACCTAAAATCTAAACTCAAAACCCTAAACCCTAAACCCTAAAAACTAAACCTTGAATCATAAATCCCATATAACCTAAACCCTAAACCCTAAATCCTAAACACAAAACCCTAAATCCTAAACCCTAAACCCTAAACATGAAACCCTAAACCCTAAACCATCATCCCTAAAATATAATTAATTATCCCTAAACCTTAAACTCGGGACCTAAACCCTAAACCATAAACTCAAAACCCTAAACCCTAAACCCTAAACTCTAAACCCTAAATTATAATCAATTAGCCCTAAACCTTAAACCCTAAGACCTAAACCCTAAACCCTAAACACTAAACTATGAGAACTAAAACCTAAACCATAAAGCATAAATCTAAAACCCTAAACCATAAACTCGAAACCCTAAAACCTAAACCCTAAACCCTAAAAACTAAACCTTGAATCATAAACACCATATAACCTAAACCCTAAACCTAAACCATAAAGCACAAATCTAAAACCCTAAACCATAACCTCGAAACCCTAAACCCTAAACCCCAAACCTAAAAACTAAACCTTGAATCATAAACCCCATATAACCTAAACCTTAAATACTAAACCCTAAACCCTAAACATTAAACCCTAAACCGTAAACAATAAACCATAAATCATAAACCCAAAACCCTAAATTCAAAACCCTAACCCCTAACCCCTAAACCCTAAACCCTAAACTATAATCACTTAGTCCTAAACCTTAAACCCTAAGACCTAAACCTAAACCCTAAACTATGAGCACTAAACCCTAAACCATAAAGCATAAATCTAAAACCCTAAACCATAAACTCAAAACCCTAAACCCTAAACCCTAAACCCTAAAAACTAAACCTTGAATCATAAACCCCATATAACATAAACCATAAACCCTAAATCCTAAACGTAAACACTAAACCCTAAACCCTAAAAATGAAACTCTAAACCCTAAACCCTCAGCCCTAAAATGTAATTGATTATCCCTAAAACTTAAACTCTGATACCTAAACCCTAAACCCTAAGCAATAAACCCTAAACCCCAAATATTAAACCCCAAAGCATAAAGCATAAACTTTAAATACTAAACCCTAAACCCAAAAAACTAAACCTTGAATCATAAACCCCATATAACCTAAACCCTAAACCCTAAACTATGAGCACTAAACCCTAAACCATAAATCTTAAATCTAAAACCCTAAACCATAAACCCTATACCCTAAACCCAAAACCACCGAGCACTAAACCCTAAACCCCAAATATTAAACCCCAAAGCATAAAGCATAAATGTTAAATACTAAATCCATAACCCAAAAACTAAACTTTGAATAAACCCCATATAACCTAAACCCTAAACTCTAAACCCTAAACCCTAAACTATAATCACTTAGCCATAAACCTTAAACCCTTAGACCTAAACCCTAAACTATGAGCACTAAACCCTAAACCATAAATCATAAATCTAAAACCCTAAACCATAAACTCAAAACCCTAAACCCTAAACCCTAAAACTAAACCTTGAATCATAAACCCCATATAACCTAAACCCTAAACTCTAAACCATAAAACATGAAACCCTAAACCCTAAACCCTTAGCCCTAAAATGTAATTGATTTTCCCTAAACATTAAACTCGAGAGCTTAACCTAAACCATAAACCCTAAACCCTAAACCCTAAAACCAAAACCCCGAGCACTAAACCCTAAACCCCAAATATTAAACCCTAAAGCATAAAGCTTAAACCTTAAATAGTAAACCGTAAACCTAAACTATGAGCACTAAACCCTAAACCCTAAGCACTAAACCCTAAATCCTAAACTCTAAACTCGAAACCCTAAACCCTAAACTTGAAACCCTAAACCCTAAACCTTGAATCATAAACCCCATATAACCTAAACAATAAAACCTAAATCCTAAATGTAAACCCTAAACCCTAAACCCTAAACATGAAAACCTAAACCCTAAACCCTCAGCCCTAAAATGTAATTGATTATCTATAAACATTAAACTCGAGACCTAAACCATAAACCCTAAACCCTAAACCCTAAACCCAAAACTAGAGCACTAAACCCTAAATCCAAAATATTAAACACTAAAGCATAAAGTATAAACCTTAAATACTAAACCCAAAACCCTAAACTATGAGCACTAAACCCTAAAACCTAAGCACTAAACCCTAAACCCTAAACTCTAAATGAAAACCCTAAACCCTAAACCCTAAACCCTAAAAGCTAAACCTTAAATCATAAAGCCCATATAACCTAAACCCTAAACCCTAAATCATAAACATAAAACCCTAAACCCTAAACCCTAAACCCTAAACATGAAACCCTAAACACTAAACCCTCATCCCTAAAATGTAATTGATTATCCCTAAACATTAAACTCGAGACCTAAACCCTAAACCATAAACTCGAAACCCTAAACCCTAAACCCTAAACCCTAAACCCTAAACTCTAAACCCTAATTATAATCACTTAGCCCTAAACCTTAAACCCCGAGACCTAAACCCTAAACCCTAAACCCTAAACTATGAGAACTAAACCCTAAACAATAAAGCATAAATCTAAAACACTAAACCATAAACTCGAAACCCTAAAACCTAAAACCTAAGCCCTAAACCCTAAAAACTAAACCTTGAATCATAAACCCCATATAACCTAAACCCTAAACCATAAACCATAAAGCATAAATATAAAACCCTAAACCATAAACTCAAAACCCTAAACCCTAAACCCTAACCCCTAAAAACTGAACCTTGAATTATAAACCCCATATAACCTAAACCCCAAATATTAAACCCTAAAGCATAAATCATAAACCTTAAATTCTAAACCCTAAACCCTAAACTATGAGCACTAAACCCTAAACCCTAAACCCTAAGCACTAAACTCTAAACCCTAAACTCTAAATTCAAAACCCTAAACCCTAAACCTTAAGCCCTAAACTATAATCCCTTAGCCTAGCCTTAAAACCCGAGACGTAAACCCTAAACTCTAAACCCTACAACCCGAGCACTAAACCCTAAAACCTTAACCATAAATATTAAACCCTAAACCTTGAAACACAAACCATATATCCTAAACCCTAAACCCTCAAGTCAAAACCCTAAACCCTAAACCCTAAGCCATAAACCATAAACCCTAAACCCTAAATCCTAAACCCTAAAAACTAAACCTTGAATTATAAACCCCATAAACCCTATACATTTAGCCTTAAACAATAAACCCTAAACCCTAAACTGTAATCCCTTAGTCCTAAACCTTAAACCCTAAACGCTATAACCCTAAACCCTAAACCATAAATCCTAAACTCAAAACCCTAAACACTAAAACCTAAACCCTAAGCCCTAAAATGTAATCACTTACTAAACCTTAAACCATAAACCCTAAACCCTAAAAATTAAATGTTGAATCGTAAACCCCATAAGCCCTAAACCTTTATACCTAAACCTTAATTCCTAAACCCTAAACACTCAACCCTAAGCCCTAAACTATAATCCCTTAGCCCTAAACCTTAAACCCTGAGACCTAACCCTAAACCCTAAACCTTTAGTCTTAAAACATAAACCCTAAACCCTTACCCCTAAACTATAATCCACCTTAAACCCTAAGACCTAAATCCTAAGTCGAAAACCCTAAACCTTAAACCCTAAAAAAAAACCCTAAACCATAAAGCATAAATAACAAACCCTAAACCCTATACTCAAAACCATAAACCCTAAACCCTAAACCCTAAAAAATAATCCTTGAATCATAAAACCTGTACACCCTAAACCATAAACCCTAAACACTAAGCCCTAAAATGTAATCCCTTAGACCTAAACCTTAAACAATAAAAACTAAACCCTAAACCCTAAACCCTAAAAACTAAGACTTGAATCGTAAACCTCATAAACACTAAACCTTTAGCCCTAAATCCTAAACCTTAAACCCTAAACTATACAACATAAACCTTAAATCCTAAACCCTAAACCCTAAACACTAAAACATAAACTCTAAAAACTAAACCATGAATCGTAAACCCTAAATCCTAAACTCTAAACCCTAAACCCTAAATCCTAAACCCTTAACCCTAAACCCTAAACCCTTAAACCCTAAACCCTATAAAACCTAAACCTTTAGCCCTAAACCAGAAACCCTCAACCCAAAACCCTAAACCATAAACCCTAAGCCCTAAATTATAATCACTTAGCCCTAAAATTTAAACCCTGAGACCTAAACACTAAACCCTAAACCAACACTAAATCCTAAACCCTAAATTATAAACTCTAAACCCTAAACCCTAAACCCCAAATCCTAATCCCTAAACAATAAATGCTAATAACTAAACCTTGAATCATAAACCCTATAAACCTTTAGCCCTAAACCCTAAACCCTAAACCCTAAGCCCTAAACTACAATCCTTTAGCCCAACCTTAAACCCCGAGACCTAAACCCTAAACCCTAAACTCTAAACCCTAATATTACACCCTAAAAATAAACAATAAACCATAAATACTAAACTTCAAACCCTAAACCCTAAACCCTAAACCCTTAGCCCTAAACCTTAAACCCCGAGACCTAAACCTTAAAACTGAAACCTAAACCCTAAACCCTAAAAACTAAACCCTAAACCCTAAAGCATAAAACCTAAACCCTAAACAATTAGCTATAAACTTTAAACCCTAAACCCTAAAACATAAACCATAAATCATAAACCTTAAACCCCAAACTCGAAACCCTAAACCCTAAATCCTAAACCTTAAAACCTAAACCCTAAAAAATAAGCCCTAAACCCTAAGCCCTAAAATTTAATCCCTAAGCCCTAAACCCTAAACCATGAGACCTAAACCCTAAACCCTAAACCCTGACCACTAAACCCTAAACCCTTAACCCTAAAACATGTACTCTAAAACCGTAAACCATAATCCATAAATCCTAAACTCTAAACCATATACTAAAACCCTAAAACTTAAAAACTAAACCTTTAATCGTAAACGCCATAAACCCTAAAAGTTTAGTCCTAAAAAATAAACCATAAACCCTCAACCCTAAAACCTAAGCCCTAAAATGTAATCACTTAACCCTAAACCTTAAACCCTGAGACCTAAAGCCTAAACCTTAAACCCTAAACCCTAAAACCTAAACCCTGAGCACTAAAACCTAAACCCTAAACATTAAACCCTAAAATGTAAACAATACACCATAAATCATAAACCCTAAACCCTAAACTGAAATCCTTAACCCTAAACTCTAATCCCCTAGCCCTAAACCTTAAATCCTAAACCCTAAACCCAAAACTCGAAACCCTAAACCCTAAACTCTAAACCCTAAAACTTGAGGACTAAACCCTAAAACCTTAACCCTACATATTACACCTAAAGTATAAACAATAAACCATAAATCCTAAACCTTAAATACTAAACTTGAAACCCTAAACCCTAAACCTTAAATCATAAACCCCATAAACCCTAAACCTTTAGCCCTAAACACTAAGCCCTAAACCCTAAACCCTAAACCTTAAGCCCTAAACTATAATCCCTTAGCCCTAAACCTTAAAAATGAGATCTAAACCCTAAACCCTAAGCACTAAACCCTAAACCATTAACCCTAAATATTAAACCCTAAACCGTAACCCATAAACCATAAATCCTAAACCGTAAACTCAAAACCCTAAACCATAAACCCTAAACTCTAAAAACTTAACCACAAATCGTAAACCCTAAACCCTAAACCCTAAATCATAAACCCTAAAGTTCAAACCCTAAATCCTAAGCCTTAAACCCTAATCCCTAAACCCTAAAAACTAAACCTTGAATTGTAAACCTCATAAAGCATAAATCTTTAGATCTAAACCCTAAACCCTAAACCCTAAGCCCTAAACTGTAATCCCTTAGTCCTAAACCTTAAACCCTAAACACTAAGCACTAAACCCTAAATATTAAACCCTAAATCTTAAACCATAAACCATAAATCCTAAACCTTAAACCCTAAACCATAAACCCTAAACCCTAAATCCTAAATCCTAAACGATAAACCATAAACCCTAATAACTAAACCTTGAATTGCAAACCCCATAAATCTTTAGCCCTAAAACCTAAACCCCTAAAGCCTAAGCCCTAAAATGTAATCCCTTAGCCCTAAACCTTAAACTCTGAGACCTAAACCCTAAACCCTAAGCACTAAACCATAAACCCTAAATCCTAAACCCTAAACCTTGAGCACTAAACCCTAAAACCTTAACCCTAAATATTAAACCCTAAACTGTAAACATAAACCATAAATCCTAAATCCTAAACACTAAACTCAAAACCCTAAACCCTAAACACTAAACCTTGAATCGTAAACCCCATAAATCCTAAACCTTTAGCCCAAAACCCTAAACCCTAAACCTTAAGCCCTAAACGTAATCCCTTAAACCTAAACCTTAAACCCTGAGACTTAAACCCTAAACCCTGAGCAATAAACCCTAAACCCTTAACCCTAAATATTAAACCCTAAACCCTAAACCATAAACCATAAATCCTAAACCCTAAACCCTAAAATTCAAACTCTAAACACTAAATCCTAAAAACCAAACCTTGAATCGTAAACTCAATAAACCCTAAAACTTTAGCAAAGAAGCCATAAACCCTAAACCCTAAAACATAAACCTTAAGCCTTAATATGTAATCCTTGGCCTAAACCTTACACAAAGAAACCTAAGCCCTAAACCTTAAACATTAAACCCTTAACACTAAACCTTAAATTGTAAACCTTATAAACCCTAAATCTTTAGCCCTAAACCCTAAACCCTATACCCTATACCCTAAGCCCTAAACCTGTAATCCCTTAGCCTTAAACCTTAAACCCTAAACACTAAGCACTAAACCCTAAATCTTAAACCATAAATAATAAATCATAAACCTTAAACCCTAAACTTTAAACCCTAAACCCTAAACTCTAAACCCTAAATCCTAAATCCTAAATGATAAACCATAAACCCTAAGAACTAAACCTTGAATTGCAAACCCCATAAACTTTTAGCCCTAGAACCTAAACCCTATTGCCTAAGCCCTAAAGTGTAATCCCTTAGCCCTAAACCTTAAACTCTAAGACCTAAAACCTAAACCCTTAACCCTAAACCCTAAGCACTAAACCATAAACCTTAAATCCTAAACCCCGAGCACTAAACCCTAAAACCTTAACCCTAAATATTAAACCCTAAACCATAAACATAAACCATAAATCCTAAATCCTAAACACTAAACTCAAAACCCTAAACCCCAAACACTAAACACTAAACATTGAATCGTAAACCCCATAAATCCTAAACCTTTAACCTAAAACCCTAAACCCTAAACCTTAAGCCCTAAACTGTAATCCCTTAAACCTAAACCTTAAACCCCGAGACCTAAACCCTAAACACCGAGCACTAAACCCTAAACCATTAACCATAAATAGTAAACCCTAAACCATAATTCATAAACCATAAATCCTAAACCCTACACCCTAAAATTCAAACTCTAAACCCTAATCCTAAAAACCAAACCTTGAATCGTAAACCCCTAAACCCTAAACCTTTAGCAGTAAGCCATAAACCCTAAACCCTAAAACATAAACCTTAAGCCTTAATCTGTAATCCCTTGGCCCTAAACCTTACACAGTGAAACCTAAACCCTAAACCTTCAACCCTAAGCCTCAAATGAAATCCATTAGCCTAAACCCTAAACCCTAAACCTTTAGCACTAAACCCTAAGCCCTAAATATTAAACCCTAAACCGTAAAAACTAAAACCTAAAACCCAAACCCAAAAAACCAAACATTTAATCATAAACCCCATATACCCTAAACCATAAACCGTAAACCCTGAAATATAAACCCTAAACAATAAACCCTAAATCCTAAACTGTAATCCATCAGCCCTAGACATTAAACCTAGAGACCTAAGCCCTAAACCCTAAACTTTAAACCCTAAACCATAAACCATAAGTAGTAAACCATAAACCATAAATACTAAACACTAAACCCTAAACTCAAAACCATAAACCTTAAAAACTAAACCCTAAACCATAAACCATAAACCATAAAATATAAACCTTGAATCGTAAACACCTATAAACCCTAAACCATTAGCACTAAACCATAAACCCTGAACCCTAAACACTAAACCCTAAACCCTCAACCCTAAACCTTAAGCCCTAAAATCTAATCCCTTAGCCCTAAATCTCAAACCTTGAGACCTAAACAATAAATCCTAAGTAGTAAACCCTAAATACTAAACTCTAATCCCTTAGCCCTAAACCTTAAACCCTAAGACCTAAAGCCAAAACCCTAACCCCTAAACCCTAAAGCCTAAAGCCTAAAACCTAAACCCTAAACCATTAGCACTAAGCTTTAAACCATAAACCCTAAACCATAAACCATAAATAATAAACCTTAAACCCCAAACTCAAAACCCTAAACCCTAAATCATAAACCTTAAAACCTAAACCCTAAAAATAAACCCTAAACACTAAACCCTAAGCCCTAAACTGTAATCCCTAAGCCCTAAACCTTAAACCATGAGACCTAAAACCTAAACCCCGAACCCCGAGAACTAAACCCTAAACCCTTAACCCTAAATATTATACCCTAAACCGTAAACCATAATCCATAAATCCTAAACCCTAAACCATATACTTGAAACCCTAAATCTTTAAAACTAAACCTTTAATTGTTAACCCCATAAAAACTAAACCTTTAGCCCTAAAAATAAACAATAAACCCTAAACGCTAAAACATAAGCCCTAAAATGTAATCCCTTAACCCTAAACCCTAAACCTTGAGCACTAAAACCTAAACCCTAATTCATAAACCCTAAACTTGAAACCCTAAACCCTAAACTGTAATCCCTTAGCCCTAAACCTTAAATCCTAAACCCTAAACCCAAAACGTAAAACTCTAACCACTAAACCGTAAAACATAAACCCTAAACCCTAAACCCTAAACCCTAAAAAATAAACCTTGAATCATAAACCCCATAAAACCTAAACCTTTAGCCCTAAACCCTAAACCCTAAACTCTAAAACCTACATTGTAATCCCTTAGCCCTAAACCATAAAACCCGAGACCTAAACCTTAAACCCCAAACCGTAAACCCTAAGCACTAAAACCTAAACACTAAAACCTAAAACCTAAATCCTAAACCCTAAGAACTAAAACCTAAACCCTAAACCCTTAACCATAAAAACTAAATATTAAACCCTAAATAATAAACAATAAACCATAAATACTAAACCCTAAACGCTAAACTCAAAACACTAAAGGATAAACCCTAAATTGTAATCCTTTATCCCTAAACATTAAATCCTAAACCCTAAACCCTAAACACTTAATATTAAACCCTAAACTCAGTAAACCATAAACCATAAATCCTAAACCCTAAACCCACAAATTGAAACCCTAAACCCTAAACCCTAAATCCTAAAAATTAAACCTTGAATTTTAAAACCCATAATAACTAAACCATGAGACCTAAACCCTAAACCCTAAACACCGAGCAATAAACCCTAAATCCTAAACCATAAATATTAAATCCTAACACGTAACCCATAAACCCTAAACTCAAAACCCTAAACCCTAAACCCTAAACCATAAGCCCTAAAATGTAATCCCTTTACCCTAAACCCTAAAACCTAAACCTTGATGACTAAACCCTAAAGCCTAAATATTAAACCCTAAACCATAAACTCTAAACCCTAAACTCTAAACCTTCAATCGTAAACCCCATATACACTAAATCAGTAAACGCTAAATACTAAACCCTAAACCCTAAACATTTAATTCCATTCCCTAATCATAAGCCTTAAACTGTAATCCATTAGTCCTAAACCTTAAACCCTAAACCATGAATATTAAACCCTCAAGTGTAAAGCACAAACCATAAATCCTAAACCCTAAACCCTAAACTCAAAACCCTAAACACCTAGACCCTAAATCCTAAACCCTAAACCCTAAACCCTAACAAATAAACCTTGAATCATAAAACCCATAAACCCTAAATCTTTAGCCCTAAAGCATAAATCCTAAATACTAAACCCTAAACCCTAATCCATTAACCCTAAACCTTAAACCCCGAGACCTAAACACAAAAACGTAAAGCCTCAACCCTAAACCCTAAACCTAAAATCTAAACCCTAAGCCCTAAATTGTTACCCCTTAGCCATAAACCTTAAACCCCGAGACATAAACCCTAAACCCTAAAACCTAAACCCTAAACCCTTAGTATTAAATCTTAAACCCTAAACCCTAAATATTAAACCCTAAACTATAAACCATAAACCATAAATCCTAAACCCTACACCCTAAACTCAAAACCCTAAACCCTAAACCATAACAATGAAACCTTTAATCATAAACCCCATAAACCTTTAGCCCTAAACTATTAAAACTAAACCCTAAACCCTAAGCACTAAGACCTAAGCCCCAAACTTTAATCAATTAGCCCTAAAATTTAAACCCCGAAACCTAAACCCTTAACCATTAATAATAAACCCTAAACCCTAAATCCTAAAATTTAAACCCTAAACCCTAGACCCTAAACCCTAAACCCTAAAAACTAAACCTTGAATCATAAACTCCACAAACCCTACACCTTTATCCCTAAACCATACAAAAAACCCTAAACCCTAAATATTAAAACTTAAATTATAAACAATAAACCATAATCCTAAACCCTAAAATTGAAACCATAAACCCTAATTCTAAAACCTGAAATTTTAATCCCTTATCCCTAAACCTCAAATCCCGAGACCTAAACCCTAAACCATAAATCCTAAACCCTAAACCATAAAGTCAAGACCCCGAATCCTAAACCCTAAACACTAAACCATAAACCCTAACAATAAAACCTTGAATCGTAAATCCTATAAACCCTAAACCTTTAGCCCTAAAACATAAACCCTAAACCCTAAGCCCTAATCCCTTAATTTTAATCCACCTTAAACCATGAGACCTAAACCCTAAACCCTAAACACTAAACACTAATCATTAAACCATAAACCGTAAACCATAAACCATAAATCATAAAGCCTAAACCCTAAAACCTTCAAACTAGACCTTGAATCGTAAACCCATAAACTAAAATATTTCCCCTAAACCATACATCCTAAACCCTAAAACCTAAACCCTAAACTCTAAAACCTAAAACCTAAACCCTTAACCCTAAACCGTAAACCCTAAGCACTAAACCCTAAACCCTAATTATTAAACACTAAACCATAAACCATAAATCCTAAATCCTAAACAATAAACTCAAAACCTTAAACACTAAACCCTAAACCTGTTATCCAAAATTCCCCCCAAGGTAATTTTGATAACATGCATCAGATTGTCAATCCTGAGCAAGTAGATTGATTCAAGGCTCAAAATCATGTTTCTGCGGTCCCCTTGGTTTCTTTCTAACCCTCCTATCCAAGAAGAAATCCCAATAGGTTGAGAAAATGGAAGAAATGCAAAAGCCAGGCTTGGGGCCAAAGAACAAGAAAATCAGCTAAGTCCTAGTCTAGGCGGTGCTCAGGGAACAGATTGGGACGTTGGGGGCACGAATCGGCCGAAAAGCCTCCAGGTGGTCTCGCACAGCAGTTGGGACAGTTGGGACATCGGGACACGTGGGGCGCGAAAAGCCGAACCGGCTGAAAAATGAAGAAAATTGCCTAAGTCTTGCTTCACAGAGTCTGGGACATCTAGGACAAAAGTACGCGGAAGGACGCAAACCGCCAATTCGGCCGAACAAGAAACTTTCGTCTGGAACATTTGGGCCAAAGGGACGTGAGGGACATGAAAAGCAAAAGGATCTGAGAGCCAATGGAAATGTGCCACGTGTCTTCACCGTAAAGAGGGACAAGGAAGCCCGAATCGGGCAGTTCGGAGAAATTTGTCCCAGATAGTTTGGGACAGCTCGGGCCAAAGGGACGCGAGGGACGTGAAAAGTCAAAGGAGCCGCCAACAAATCGGGAATGTGCCACGTGTCAAAGTTTAAGGGCCTGAAAGGAATTTTCAGAGGGTGAACCCGTGGATGAATCAGAGTCTGACACGTGTCATCCAAGTGGCAGAGTGCGGGAAAAAATTCAAATATCCGTTTTGGCCTGTTTTTTCCCCAAATCTTCAAATCGCCATATCTTTCAATCTAGAGCTCAGATTTTCACGTTATTTATATCAATGGAAAGCTAGTGAAATTCTCTACATTATTCTAGGGTCAATCTTGCATTTTGATGGAGTTTAGAGAGAGAAAATCAGGAAACGTCTATGGCGCGTAATAATAGACAGAAGTGACGTTTCAACAACTAGCTTTAATACAACAGACAGTTCTCCGTTTCTGCTAGACAGTCCACCGTTTTGCTAGGATTCACTACTTCTGCCATAATGAGATGAGTTAAATACAACATACAAGTGGTTGGGGTAGATCTGGATTTCCTCTCTCTTCCCTCTCTCATTCTTCCTATAAATTATAAGGAGGGGCTTCTTTCTAAAGGTCGAACATCCCTGTTTTACTCCTCCCTTCTTCTCTTTATCATGTGAATTTGTGGAGTTTGAACCTCCCATTTGAAACTGTAACATGACTTTTCCTCTTAACATTTTGTAGTGTATTGTATCAATCATTGGAGTAAGTAATGCATGTCTGTGGATGATTCTCAACCCTCTCTGTGTTCATTTACATCCTCCTGGTCTTTCACTACAAATTTTGTTATCTGTGCATGATCTTGCATCACATTTGAATGGTCTGTGTTTATTGGAAAGATAGATGTTCTTCATTCCTCGGTGCATCACCTCTGTTAGCTTAGGTTTATTTTTATGCATCTTCTTACCCTATCTCCTTGGCAAGTTAGATTAGGTTTTGAGTAAACCCTCTGCATTTTTGTGTGCATCTGAACAGAGGAATAGGAACCAGCCTTCTCTGGAGACTCCTTTCTCATTTCTACAAGTCCCACACTTGGAGAAAGGAGTCAATGTTGTGCAATCACACTGGATGCTAGAGTGATCAACCTAGAAATCTGATCAACATCCAGGGGTGCTGTGATTTTGCATCAACAGTTTTGGCATGCCCGGTGGGACACTAGAGGTCTCATTTTTATTGCAGAAAAGTTGATGTGCATCTGCTACAATTTTCTTGCTTGAAAAAGAGCTATTATTTACATATCTGGTGACTCCAAGGGGAAGAATCAACTAGTTTCAGCAGTGCAGGCCTGAAAACTCATGAGAAGAGTCACCACAAGGTCAAGAGTTGGAGAAGAAGAAGTGCTGTTTGAATACCTGTAATTATCTCCAAGAAGAAGGCAAAGAGGAAGAAGGATTCAAAGGTCTCCATCTCCACCAAATAGAACTCTCTCAACTCCTCCACCTGGTAGGCCTTTCATTCAGTCAACAAGGGTTTTAAGACCAATTAGAATGGCACAAAACAACCCCTATGTCAACTTCACAGGTAGCAGCCCACTTGCCCTCAATGCACAACATCTAATTCCTATTGTAGCCTTGAAGAACATTCCCTACTTCACTAGAGAAAATCAGACTACTCCAAGTGATCATGTTAAAGACATTGCCAACCTTTGTGCAATCCATGAAATCAATGAGATGCAAGTGGCTGTCAAGTTGCTGGCATCTTCATTCAAGGGTAAAGCATTGTAATGGTTTAGGAGCCTTGGAGTTGGTTCTATCACAAATTAGAATCAACTGTGTATAGCACTTCATGAGCAATTTGGAGAAAAGGGAGACAACTTGTCTCTTTTGGAGCAGCTGACAACCATCAAGAGAGCTCCCAATGAGTAGCTGACCGATTTCAACTTCAGATTTCAAAAGACTTGGGAGAGAATTCCAGTGGCAGTCAGTCCATGGGAGGCATAACTATCCCTATGGCTTATAGCATTGCCATTAGGGCTGAAAATTACTTGATCCAAGCTGGCAAACTTGCCCCTAGACCTCCCATGCCACTGTTTCCAAGTTTAGAGAGTCCAAACACCAATCAAGCACCTAATTTGGCTCCTTCTCCCACTCCTAGAAATTAGAGTTCAAATGAAGCTTCCACTTCATCTCCAAGTGCCCCAAATGAGCTTCAAGAAGTCATGAAGCAATTGCAAAACCTAGGCAATGAGCTGGTTACTCTCAAGAGGCAACAAGCCCAAGGTTTTAGACCTTCTTATCAACCCCAAGCTTAGCCTAATAGGTAGCCATACCAACCACAAAGGCCTCCTAATCCAGCTGCAAATATAAATCAAACAAGGCCTCCTGCCAATAGACCATTTCAGCCCTATAATCCAAATGCCATATCTACCTCTAAGGCATTGGTGCCAACACAAAACAACATTGCCCAGGAGTACGATTGGTGTTTTCCATGCAATGAGCCTCATAACCAATCCATGTGCTTCAATGGTGCTCTCAATCAAGCACTAATGGTGACAACTACTGGTGTGGAGGGTGAGGGCAGTCAAGGAAATAGCCAACAACAAGAAACATTCCAACAACAATCAGCCCCAAATGACACCACATTGGTAAATTGGCAAGTAAAGGATTTTTGTGGCATGAACCAGGCAGTTTCTCAAGGTGTTGCAGCCAACACAAGGTCAAAAGGAGGAATTTGGGTGAAGAACAGCCATTAGCCCCAACCAATCCACAACCTTCCATGGTTCCACAAATGGTTGGCAAGCAAAATCCAATTTCAAATGCACAAGGGCAGCCAAGGACAGCCCCTAGGCCAACTCAAATACCAGTTGTTACTACCCACATATAAGGAGGGAATGTGCAAACCAAGCGACAACAAAGAGATCCTTCATCACCATTCAGTATCATTGATCAGATGAAGAAGACGAACGTCAATATATCAATGTGGGAATCCCTATCTATCCCAAGCCAAAGAGATCTGCTGCAATCTGCCATGAAGGATTGGCCAACTTCGAATCAGCAAGTTCAGATGCAAGACAAAGTGCTCACAAATGTTGCCCACTGAGGGAAATCTGAGGACAGCAAGGTAAAATTTTGAAGCCCCCTCCTTGAAAAAGTAGCTATAGATTTACACTTTGAATAAACACAAAGAAAAGATATTCTATTCAGCACATATTGAATTACATTCACAGGCTATTATATAGCCATATCAATAGGAAAACTGACTTCCTATAAAATAGGAAACTACAACACACCCGAATATATATTGTTATATATTTGTTATAACAATATATATAAAACTAACTAACCATACAATTATTTACCACAATGTAAATACTAATTCCTAACATTCCCCCCCTTAGTGTTTACATGGTAGAAAAACATCCACACTCTCAACTGCAGTATGCTCACCCCTGTGGCATGTCCAACTCTGTGACTCATGACCTTGATCCAAAAGAAAGGCTCACTCCTTCCATGGTTTTAAACAGGCTTACCACAAACCTTGACGTGACAGGAACCTCATCAACTGTCCACCTCGTGTGGTTTTCTGGATCCTCCCACAAACCCTTTCAAGATCCATGAACTGACTTACTCTGGTGCTATTGTTCACCACTATGCTTATACATCAGGGAATTATGTAGGAAACACAACTTGCATATCACAAAACTGCACAATAGAAGATATACTGAAAAATTTCACATTACTTCCTATAAGAATCGTAATGTTCTTAATCATAGTCTCTGTCATTGATCGCTGCCACTCGATCTCAAACAACATAGAAAACTACCACTGCCACTGGAAGCTTTCCTTGACTAAGTCATTTTGGGTGCAGAATGGGAATGGAACATTGGTATGTATTCCCCCCCACAATGTGAAATTCCAAATAAGAAATCAGAAAGGGAAAAATGTATTGTGTTGTATCATACTAACTGGATCTTGTTGTCTTGATCTTGCTGCACATGATCACCATTGCCAATGAACGTATTCACTGACCGATCATCTTCCAACGAAGTATGGTAGTCGAGGATCTCTGTCAGAGGATCTCCGTAGTTTTCTGCTCTCTTATACAATTCTTTTCCAGTATTAACAATAAAGCACACCACTCAAAGCAACAGGAACACTGCAAACTGAAGCACACTGAGAAAATGGAAACCACACTGAAAATCATATACTCACACCATACATATGCCACCACAGCTTCTGCGTGGCCCCATCATTGGTGACTGACGAGAGGTCGCTAAATGACCTCCATCCTCCTGTGCCTCCATCCTCTAGTAACATGTTGCTAGCTCAACCGGTTGTGATTATGAAGCTCAAAATACCTTCAATAATTTGGACGTCACATACAAGCGAAAATGCGTCCAAAATTGAAATGTGGGCAAATTTTTTTATTTATTTATCCTGAACTTTTGACTCTAACAAGACACTAGTGACAATAACACTAAATTGACACAATTTTACAAAGATGTTAAAACATAATTCCTAAAATCACCTATAAGACTCAATGCCGACACACTTACATAAAATGACTACAATGACTCTCTAAAAAAACATTAACGACAAAGACTCACAAATGACACTCTTTTTTTGATGATTTTACGACACGAAAAATTTTGACATTTAACTTAAATGACATTATGGCGACTTTGACGGATATAAAAACTTTCACTTGAAACTTCGAAAATTTTGGACTTTTGATACTGACACTAAATATTATTGAAAAAATACTTAAAAACCCACTATGAACGACACACCTATGATCTAACTTATAACTAGCCACGTATAAAATAAAGCAAGTCCTATATCCTAATAAACCACGTACCTTTGATTTCAAAGAATAATTCTCACGAAACAAACTATTAAAGCATTGATTTGTTCGAGAGGAGATATTTCAATAGAAAAAGATACTGTTGCGTTGGAGATGTATCAACCATTTCATGTAGATACGAGCTCATTTGCCCAAATTAATGAATAGAATGTTGAAGCAATCTGCACATGGATAAGCGAATGCGAACTCTGTTTGTAGATCCAGCGAAGGGAGCTTGATCTGAGGAGTTCAAAATTTTCATAGAATATTTTCCAAGGCGTCTCTATTACCAGCAAAAGTGATGCAAAATGTTGTGATTTAAGATGGCGAGTTATTTCCAGATCTGAGATACTCGTGATGGGATACTGTTAGCTCTCATGATAGGATGATCACAAAAAGGATTTAAATAACTGACCCACAGATGTAGTCTAATGCAGAGAGAATCACTGCATCTGATATCAAAAATTCCTGTGCATATCAAGAATGGACGTGCATGGAGGAAGTGAATGGATTACCAAATTTTAGTCGAGTGGAGGGATTTTCTGCGAGTCCAAGTTAGGCGGATCCACATTTTTATATGCTTCCAATCTGAGTTGTCACGCAATCCACAAGATCAACGCATCTTTGAACCTCGAAATATTTCCTGACTACATAGATTTGACAATACATGTCAAATTATAATAGTAATGCCATGCGTAAGGCTGCGAAGACTGACGCCTTTGAAAAGATATTCGACTCCAAGCTTTTCTTTTAAAAAATAGATCTTTATTTGCTTCTTCACAAGCCCATCCAAATACGCTTTCCATCACAGAAACCTCTCTCGCTCTGATACCAAATGAAAGAGCAGCTACAGATTTACACTGAATAAACACAACAAAAGATATTTTATTCGGCACATATTGAATTACATTCACAGGCTATTATATAGCCATATCAATAGGAAAACTAACTTCCTATAAAATAGGAAACTACAACACACCCGAATATATATTGTTATATATTTTTATAACAATATATATAACTAATTAACCATACAATTATTTACCACAATGTAAATACTAATTCCTAACACTCCTTTCTATGTTTCATTGATCATTGGAAATCAGCTAGTGCACAATTGCATGATAGACTCCGAGCAAGTAGCTCTGTCATGCCTAAACAAATAGCTGATCAGCTAGGGCTCCAGTATGAAACAATATCCAAAGGGGTAGTGTAGCTAGATGGGACAGCAGTAGAAATAGTTGGAGTGATTAAAAACTTGAGTCTTACCTTACATGCATGTCCAAACGTTGTTGTCTTACAAGATGTATCAGTCATAGACCTTCCACCACTCTTTGCCCTATGTTTGTCAAGAGACTTCACAGCCAAAATTGGGGGCTATCTTTCTGCTGATTGGTCACACATGTTGTTTAGAATGAGGTATGGAACCAAAGCTACAATCAGGTCAGAACCTATTGTCAACTTCCATATTGAGCCTTACACCCCAAGTCAAATTAATGCCAATTGCTCAAAGCATTTGATCAAGAAGATCTCCCAAGCACCGATGAAGTGACACTAAGGTTAGAAGCATCTCGATCTAACTCTTGATGAATGGGCAAGCAAGGTACATGCTTTTGATCCTTATCAAGAAGTAGAAGAATTTGAGCTAGGGGTCTATTGTATATACAAATAAAATCAACCTATTCCTAGCATCACCAAGCCAAACCACAAGGATGACAATGAGGTATGGCAGCTGTTTTTGACGGATCAAGGAGTAGATAAGGTGCGGGAGGTGGAGCCGTGCTTGTTTCACCTTGAGGAGTAAAGTACTATTCAGCTTTTAGATTTTAGTTTGGATGCTCCAATAACACTCTCAATATGAAGCCTTGGTGCAAGGGATGCATTGGGCAATCAAGAAGAAAATAAAGAACTTGCAAGTTTTTGGGGACAGTGAATTGATTGTAAATCAGGTCAGGGGACAACATGATACCAAGAATGATCTACTCAAGTGCTATAAGAATAGGGTGTGGGACCTCATGGAATATTTTGAAGGTTTTGACATCAAATCCATTCCTAGGAAAGAGAATCAGGCTACTGACAGGCTTACAGCAGTAGGGGCAGCCTTTGACATTGTGGAAAGTATTCAACAAGACAAGGTACAACCAAACATCCACGTGATTGTGAGGCCTTCAGTGCCAGATAACAATGTCAGTTGGCAAGTGTTTGAAAATGACCAACAAATCATCCATTTCTTACAAGAAGAAGCTGAGTTCTCAGCTAAGAATCAAGAAAAATTAGAACAGCAGTATGGTGACCAAGTGGTACAGCTAAGAACTAACAAGCTACCTAAGGGACTTATCACTTTGGAGTCCATTTTTAATCCCAATGATCAGTTTAGAAAGGAGAAAGCAAACATTCAGGTCAAGAGAGAGGATTCAGTATCCATCTTGGTAGAAGAGAACAAACCATTGCAAATTGGAAGGATGACAACTGAACAAGAAAGGTATGAGTTCATACAACTGTGTCAAGAGTTCCCTGATGTGTTTTCTTGGAGCTATGAAGACTTGAAAGGTTTCAATCCCAACTTAGCTCAGCATACCATCGAATTGGATCCAAATACTAAGCCTGATTAGGTAGAAACAAAGACCAGTCAATCCACACATGGAGCCTCTCATGAGGAAAGAATTGGACAAGCTAATTGAGTCAAGAATCATATTCCCAATCAAGCATTCTAGTTGGGTTGCCAACTTAGTTCTAGTCAGAAAGAAGAGTGGGGAGATCAGATTGTGTGTTGACTTCAGAGACTTGAATAGAGCCTCTCTCAAGGACCATTACCCACTCCCTTCCATGGAGCAAATATTACAGGTTGTAGCTGGTTCAGAAAGGTTCTCATTGCTAGATGGATATTCAGGCTATAATCAGATAATGGTGAAGGAAGATGACCAGTTCAAGATAGCCTTCACCACCAAATGGGGCACATATGCCTACAAGAAGATGCCATTTGGCCTATCAAATGCTGGAGCCACTTTCCAAAGGGCAATGGATATGGAATTCAAGGGGTTGATCAATAAAATAGTTCTGATATATCTTGATGACATCACTGTATTCTCCAAAAATGTAGTAGATCACCTCTTTCATCTGAGGCAGGTATTTCAGAGGTGTAGAAGATTTGGGGTATCATTGAATCCCAAAAAATGCATATTCCTAGCTCATGAGGGAAAAATTCTAGGCCATATTGTTTCAAAAGAGGGATTGATGATTGACCTAGAAAGAGTTGAAGCAATTCAAGCACTACCATTGCCAAGCCACAAGAAGGCCCTTCAAATCTTCTTAGGAAGGATCAATTTTGTTCGCAGGTTTGTTACAAACTTTGCAGCTCTCGTAAAGCCAATAACGCTGATGTTAAAAAAGAGCATGGCACGTAAGTGGACATCTAAAGACAAGGCAAGTTTTGAGGCAATAAAAGAAGCCATATCTCAAGCCCCCACTCTCATCAATCCAGACTTCTCCAAGGGTTTCATGCTATACACCTTTGGTGGTGGAGACAAAATTTCTGCAATCCTGGCAAAACAAAACAAAGAAGGATAAGAACAACTAGTTGCTTTCTTCAGTCAAGGCTTGGAGGAATATGAAAATAGGTACTCTTTCATTGAAAAGCATGTACTTGCAGTGATCAAGAGTTTAAAGAAATTCAAGAACCTAGTCTCAAACAACAAGATCCAATTATTGGTCTCTCATGCGGGAGTCAAGGACTTCCTTCTAAACAAGGATCTGAATGAGAAACGTGCAGGATGGATAACCCGTGTCATGGAATATGACATCGAGATTAAGGTCACCAAACTAGTATGTGGGAAGGGACTATGTGAACAACTAGCCTTGAGTCAGCAAGTTGAAGCAGGTAATGGAAAAGAGGCTGTCTTGGTACTACATGATGGTCAAGAATAGGAAAATGATGATGTGCCCACTCCCTGTTGGACTCAGAATATGATACACTTCCTACAGACAGGCCTATGCCCTCCATAAATGAGCAAAGCGAAGAGGAGATACTTTAGATTACAAGCCATTCCATATGTGTTTGTTGATGGTGTTTTGTTTAAGAAAGACATCAATGGAGTTCTACTGAGGTGCATTAGGACAGGTCAAATTGAGAGGGTGTTATAAGATTTTCACGATGGAGATTCCGGAGGACATTTCACCCCACGAGTAATGACTCTCTCAAGATAATGAAGGCAGGGTATTATTGGCCCACGTGTTCAAGGATCACATACATGGATAAGAAAGTGCAAGAAATGTGCACTCTTCACAGAAAAGAAAGACTAGCAGCGCTTCCATTGCACCCAGCTGGTTGACCAACCATTTATGCAATGGGGATTGGACTTCGTCGGGGTCATCAACCCAAACTCAAGCCAAGGCCACAAGTGGATTCTCATGGCGACGGACTATTTCACCAAGTGGACCGAAGCGGTAGCGCTCAAAGAGGTAAGTGAGTCTTACATACTAGACGTTTATGAAGAAATAGTGACTAGGTTCGGTGTGCCGGCCACTATCATATCAGATAATGCATTAGCATTCATAGGTTCCAAGATTACAAAATGGGCTGTCAAGAATGGAATCTATTTGAGCACCTCTTCAAATTATTACCCACAGGGTAATGGACAGGCAGAGTCCACGAACAAAAAGTTGCTAAGGATCATCAAAAGAACTCTGGATGAAAACCAAAGGACATGGCATACCAAGCTAAAATCAGCATTATGGGATAACAGGATAACACCAAAGAGGTCTACAAGTAGTTCTCCCTACAAATTGGTCTATGGGAAAGAGGCAGTATTGCCTATATCATTAGAATTTCCAGCTTTGGAGCTCATGAAGCAGTTGGAGTTGTCTGAGTTCAAACCAATGGAGGCCAGGTACGTAGAGTTGATGGAATTGGAAGAAATAAGAGAACATGCAGCTCTAATGATTGAAAAGGATCAGACCTTAGTAAAAAGATGGTTTGACAAGAAGGTAGGAGCAAGGACCTTCCAGGAGGGGGACCTAGTTCTGAAATGGGATGTAGATCGGGTGAAACCTGGAAGGCATTCCAAGTTTGATGCCATTTGGAGCAGCCCCTACATGGTCACGAGATGTAAAAGTGGTAATGCCTTCCAATTGTCTACATTGGATGGAGAAGAACTCCCAATTCCAGTTAACGGAATCTATCTTAAACATTGCTACTAAAAAGGAAAAGGTTTACCCTTGTAAATATTAGCCTAGATTTCAGTTCCTCTAAGTGCGTATGCACATTGTCTTGTTGTAGTTAGGTTTCTTTTTCCCTAAGTGCTTTGGCACAGGTTTTGTCACTCTCAGGTTGATTTTTACAGTTCAGAGTGCTCTCGAAGAATGAGTTGCGGTATCAGGATCGGGATCAGAGATCAAGTTGGCTTCAGGTTATTACTCCATGCCCAATGGATTGTTAAAAGGCCACTGATCTTCTACCTAGCAGGTAGGTGACCCCGAAAAGTCACCAAAACTGTTATCCAAAATTCCCCCCAAGGTAATTTTGATAACATGCATCAGATTGTCAGTCCTGAGTAAGTATATTGATTCAAGGCCCAAAATCATGTTTCTAGGGTCCCCTCGGTTTCTTTCTAACCCTCCTATCCAAGAAGAAATCCCAACAGGTTGAGAAAATGGAAGAAGTGCAAATAAGTCCAAGAAAATCATCTAAGTCCTAGTCCAGCGGTCTGTGGAATAGTTGGGACGTCGGGGCACGAATCGGCCGAAAAGCCTCCAGGCGGTCTCGCACAGCAGTTGGGACAGTTGGGACATCGGGACGCGTGGGGCGCGAAAAGCCGAACCGGCTGAAAAATGAAGAAAATTGCCTAAGTCTTACTTTGCAGAGTCTGGGACATCTGGGACAAAATATGCGGAGGACGCGAACCGGCCGATTCGGCCGGAACAAGAAACTTTCGTCCGGAACATTTGGGCCAAAGGGACGCGAGGGACGTGAAAATCTGAAGGAGCCGAGAGCCAATGGAAATGTGCCACGTGTCTTCACCGCAAAGAGGGACAAGGAAGCCCGAATCGGGCGGTTCAGAGAAATTTGTCCCAGACAGTTTGGGACAGTCGGGCCAAAGGGACACGAGGGATGTGAAAAGTCAAGGAGCTGCCAACGAATCATAACGTGCCACGTGTCCAAGTTTAAGGGCCTGAAAGGAATTTTCGGAGGGTGAACCCGCGGATGAATCAGAGTTCGACACGTGTCATCCAAGTGGCAAAGCGCGGGAAAAAATTCAAATATCTGTTTTGGCCTGTTTTTGCCCCAAATCTTCAAATCACCATATCTTTCGATCCAGAGCTCAGATTTTCACGTTCTTTATATCAATGGAAATCTGGTGAAATTCTCTACACGATTCCTAGGTCAATCTTACATTTTTATGGATTTTAGAGAGAGAAAATAATGAAATGTCTCTAGTACGTAATAATAGATAGAAGTGACGTTTTAACAACTAGCTTTAATACAGACAGCATTCACCGCTTTTGCTAGACAGTCTGTTGTTTTTCTAGGATTCACTTCGCCATAATGAGATGACTTAAATGCAACATAGAAGTGGTTGGGGTAAATCTGGATTTCCTCTCTCTTCCCTCTCTCATTCTTCCTATAAATTTTAAGGAGGGGCTTCTTTCTAAAGGTCGAACATTCCTGTTTTGCTCCTCCCTTCTTCTCTTTATCAAGTAAATTTTTGGAGTTCGAACCTCCCATTTGAAACTGTAACATGACTCGCCTCTTGGCATTTTGTAGTGTATTGTATCAATCCTTGGAGTAAGTAATGCATGTCTATGGATGATTCTCAACCCTCTCTATGTTCATTTGCATCCTCCTGGTCTTTCACTGTAAATTTTGTTATCTGTGCATGATCTTGCATCACATTTGAATGGTCTGTGTTTATTGGAAAGATAGATGTTCTTCATTCCTCGGTGCATCACCTCTGTTAGCTTAGGTTTATTTTTATGCATCTTCTTACCCTGTCTCCTTGGCAAGTTAGATTAGGTTTTGAGTAAACCCTCTACATTTTTGTGCATCTGAATAGAGGAATAGGAACCAGCCTTCTCTGGAGACTCCTTTCTCATTTTTGCAAGTCCCACACTTGGAGAAAGGAGTCAATGTTGTGCAATCACACTGGATGCTAGAGTGATCAACCTAGAAATCTGATCAACATCCAGGGGTGTTGTGATTTTACATCAACAAAACCCTAACAACTAAACCTAAATCGTAAACCCTAAACCATAAACCTAAACCCTAAACCTAAAACCCTAAAGTTAAAACACTAAATCCCAAACCTCAAACACTAAACTCTAATTCCTAAACCCTAAAAACTAAACCTTTAATCGTAAACCCCATAAACCCTAAACCTTTAGCCCTAAACCCTCAGCCCTAAACCATAGGCCCTAAACTATAATCCTTTAGCCCTAAACATTAAATCCCTGAGACCTAAACCCTAAACCCTAATAAACCCTAAACCCTAAATAAAATCCTAAACTGTAAACTATAAACCATAAATCCTAAACCTTAAAAACCCTAAACTAAAAAGCCTAAAATCTAAAACATAAACCCCTAAACCCTAAACCCTAAAAACTAAACCTTGAATCGTAAACCCCATAAACCCTAAACCTTTATCCCTAAACCATACACCCTAAACACTAAACCCTAAACCATAAACCATAAGCTCTAAAATGTAATTCCTTAGCCCTAAACCCTAAACCCTAAACCTTGAGCACTAAACCCTAAACCATAAAACCTAAATATTAAACCCTAAACTCTAAATACTAAATCCTAAACCCTTAACCCAAAAACAAAACCTTGAATCGTAAACCCCAATACCCTAAACCTTTATCCGTAAACCCTAAACCCTAAACCCTAAATCCCAAAACCTAAGCCCTAAAATGTAACCCCTTAAACATAAACCTTAAACCCCGAGACCTAAACCCTAATCCTTAAACCCTAAACCCTAAACCCTAAATCCCTAAACCCTAAGCACTAAAACCTAAACCCTAAATCCTAAACCATAAATATTAAACCCTAAACAAGAAACAATACACCATAAATCCTAAACCTTAAACCCTAAACTTGAAACCCTAAACCCTAAACTATAATCCCTTAGCCCTAAACCTTAAATCCTAAACCCTAAAACCTAAACCCTAAACCCTAAACCCTAAAACATAAACCATAAATCCTAAACCCTAAAAACTAAACCTTAAATCATAAACCCCATAAAACCTAAACCTTTAGCCCTAAACCCTAAACCCTAAACCCTAAACCCTAAACTGTAATCCCTTAGCCCTAAACCTTAAACCCTGAGACCTAAACCTTAAACCCCAAACCGTAAACCCCGAGCACTAAAACCTAAACACTAAAACCTAAAACCTAAATACTAAACCCTAAGCACTAAAACCTAAACCCTAAATATTAAACCTTAAACAATAAACCATAAATACCAAACCCTAAACGCTAATCTAAAAACACTAAAGGCTAAACCCTAAATTGTAATCCTTTATCACTAAACCTTAAATCCTAAACCCTAAACCCTAAACCATAAACCCTAAAACCTAAACCCTAAACGCTTAACATTAAACCCTAAAATGTAAACCAAAACCAAAATCCTAAACCCTAAACCCTAAATCCTAAATATTAAACCTTGAATTTTAAAACCCGTAAAAACTAAACCATGAGACCTAAACCCTAAACCCTAAACACCGAGCACTAAACCCTAAACCCTAAACCATAAATATTAAATCCTAACACGTAACCCACAAACCCTAAACTTGAAACCCTAAACCCTAAACCCTAAGCACTAAACCCTAAACCCCAAATATTAAACCCTAAAGCATAAAACATAAACCTTAAATACTAAACCCTAAACGCTAAACTTAAAACCCTCAACTCTAATCCCTAAGCCCTAAACCCTAAAAACTAAACCTTGAATCGTAAACCCCATAAACCCTAAACCTATAGCCCTAAACCATAAACCCTAAACCCTAAACTTTAATCCCTTAGACCTAAACTTTAAACCTTTAAACCCTAAACCCTAAACCCTAACTCATACACCATAAACCATAAAAACTGAATATTGATTCATAAACCCCAAAAACCTTAAACCTTTAGCACTAAACCATAAACACTAAACACTAAACACCAAACCCTAAACCCTAAACATTAAACCCTAAACCATGAGCACTAAACCATAAAACGTAAACCCTAAATATTAAACCCTAAACCCTAAACCATAAACCATAAATCCTAAACCCTAAACCCTAAAAACTACACCTTGAATCAAAAACCCCATAAACCGTAAACCTTTAGCCCTAAACCATAAACCGTAAACCATAAACCCTCAACCCTAAACTGTAAACTAAAAACCCTAACCCCTAAACCCTAAACCCTAAACCCTAAACTATAATCACTTAGCCCTAAACCTTAAACCCTGAGACCTAAACCCTAAACCCTAAACTATGAGCACTAAACCCTAAACCATAAAGCATAAATCTAAAACCCTAAACCATAAACTTGAAACCCTAAACCCTAAAAACTAAACCTTGAACCCTAAATCCCATAAACCCTAAACCTTTAGCACTAAACCATAAACCCTAAACCCTAAACAATAAATCCTCAATCCTAAACCCTAAGCCCTTAACTTTAATCCACCTTAAACCCTGAGACCTAAACCGTAAACCGTAAACCCTAAATTCTAAACCTTAAACGCTAAACATTAAATCGTAAACTATAAACCATAAACCATAAATCATCAACCCTAAACCCTAAAAACTAAACCTTGAATTGTATAACCCATAAACTAAACCTTTAGCCCTAAACCATAAAACCTAAACCCTAAACCCTAAACTCTGAGAACTAAACCCTAGACCCTAAACCATAAACCCTACACCCTTAGAACTAAATCCTAAACCCTAAATATTAAACCTTAAACTATAAACCATAAACCATAAATCGTAAACCCCATATACACTAAACCGTAAACCCTAAACACTAAACCCTAAACCCTAAACATTAAACCCCATACCCTAAGCCCTAAGCCCTAAACTGTAATCCATTAGTCCTAAACCTTAAACCCTCAACCCTAAACCCTAAGAACTAAACTCTAAACCCCGAATATTAAACCTAAAGTGTAAAGCGAAACCATAAATCCTAAACCCTAAACCCTAAACACAAAACCCTAAACCCTAAACCCTAAATCCTAAATCCTAAACCCTAAACCCTCAACCCTAAAAGATAAACCTTGAATCGTAAACCCCATAAACCCTAAATCTTTAGCCCTAAAGCATAAACCCTAAATATCAAACCCTAAACCCCGAACCCTAAACCCTAAACCCTAATCCCTTAGCCCTAAACCTTAAACCCGTAGACATAAACCCTAAACCCTAAAACCTAAACCCTAAAGCCTAAAACCTAAACCCTAAACCCTTAGTATTAAACCTTAAACCCTAAACCCTAAATATTAAACCATAAACTGTAAACCATAAACCATAAATCCTAAACCCTACACCCTAAACTCAAAACCCTAAACCCTAAACCATAAAAACTAAACCTTGAATCATAAACCCTATAAACCTTTAGCCCTAAACCATAAACACTAATCCCTAAACACTAAACCCTAAGCCCTAAGCCCCAAACTTTAATCAATTAGCCCTAAACCTTAAACCCCAAACCTAAACCCTAAACCCTAAACCCTTAACCCTTAATAATAAACCCTAAACCATAAACCATAAATCCTAAAATCTAAATCCTAAACCCTAGACCCTAAACCCTAAACCCTAAAAACTAAACCTTGAATCATAAACCCCATAAACCCTATACCTTTAGCCCTAAACCATACAGCCTAAACCCTAAACCCTAAGCCCTAAACTATAATCCCTTAGCCATAAACCTTAAATTGTGAGACCTAAAACATAAACCCTAACCACTAAAGGTAAACCCTAAAACCTAAATATTAAAACTTAAACTATAAACAATAAACCATAAATTCTAAACCCTAAACTTAAAACCATAAACCCTAACTCAAAACCCAAAACTACAATTCCTTATCCCTAAACCTCAAATCCTAAGACCTAAACCCTAAACCATAAATCCTAAACCATAAACCATAAACTCAAGACCTTTAAATCCTATAAACCCTAAACCTTTAGCCCTAAAACACAAACCCTAAACCCTAAACCCTAAGACCTAATCCCTTAAATTTAATCCACCTTAATCCCTAAGACCTAAACCCTAAACCCTAATCATTAAACTGTAAACCGTAAACCATAAACCATAAATCATAAACCCTAAACCCTAAAACCTTAAAACTAGACCTTGAATCGTAAAATCCATAAAATAAACCTTTTCCCTAAACCATACATCCTAAACCCTAAACCCTAAACTCTAAAACCTAAAACTTAAACCCTTAACCTAAACCGTAAACCCCGAGCACTAAACCCTAAACCTTAAATATTAAACCCTAAACCATAAATCCTAAACACTAAACAATAAACTCAAAACCTTAAACATTAAACCCTAAACCCTAACAACTAAACCTAAATCGTAAACCCTAAACCATAAAACTAAACCCTAAACCTAAAACCCTAAAGTTAAAACCCTAAATCCTAAACCTCAAACACTAAACTCTAAACCCTAAACCTGAAAAACTAAACCTTGAATCGTAAACTCCATAAACCCTAAACCTTTAGCCCTAAACGCTAAGCCCTAAACCATAAGCCCCAAACTATAATCCTTTAGCCCTAAACATTAAATCTTGAGACCTAAACCCTCAACCCTAAACCCTAGTCCCTCAACCCTAAACCCTAAACCCCGAGTAATAAACCCTAAACCCTAAACCATGAGCAATAAACACTAAATCCTAAACCCTAAATATTAAATCCTAAACTATAAACCATAAACCATAAATCCTAAACCTTAAACCCTAAACTTGAAAGCCTAAAATCTAAAGCATAAATCCTAAACCCTAAACCCTAAAAACTAATCCTTGAATCGTAAACCCCTTAAACCTTAAACCTTTAGCCCTAAACCATACACCCTAAAAACTAAACCCTATACCCTATACCCTAAGCTCTAAAATGTAATCCCTTTGCCATAAACCTTGAGCACTAAACCCTAAACCATAAACCCTAAATATTAAACCCTAAAATGTAAACTTAAAATCCTAAACTCTAAATACTAAACCCTAAACCTCAACCCAAAAAAAAACCTTAATCGTAAACCCCATATACCTTAAACCTTTATTTGTAAACCCTAAACCCTAAGCCCTAAAATTACTCCCTTAGCCATAAACCTTAAACACCGAGACCTAAACCCCGAGCCTTGCACACTAAACACTAAACCCTAAATATTAAACCTTAAACCGTATACAATAAACCATAAATCCTAAACCCTAAACCCTAAATACTAAACCCTAAATCCTAAACTGTAATCCCTTATCTCTAAACCTTAAATCCCGAGACCTAAACCCTAAATCCAAAACCCTAATCCAGAAATCCAAAACACTAAACCCTAAACCCTAAAAAATAAACCTTGAATCCTAAATCCCATAAACCCTAAACCCTAAACCCTAAAACCTAAACGCTAAACAATAAATCCTAAACCCTAAACCCTAAGCCCTTAACTTTAATCCACCTTAAACCACGAGACCTAAACCCTAAACCCTAAACTCTAAAACTTAAATGCTAAACATTAAATCATAAACTATAAACCATAAACCATAAATCATAAACCATAAACCCTAAACCCTAAACCCTAAAAACTAAACCTTGAATCGTAAAACCCATAAACTAAACCTTTAGCCCTAAACCATAAAACCTAAACCCAAAACCCCGAGAACTAAACCCTAGACCCTAAATAATAAACCCTAAACCCTCAAACAAAACCCTAAACCCTAAATCCTTAATACTAAAAAATAAACCTTGAATCGTAAACCCTAAACCATAAACCTTAAATCCTAAACCCTAAAACCTAAACCCTAAATTTGAAACCCTAAACCCTAAACCATAAAAATTAAACCTCAAATCGTAAACCCCATAAACCCTAAACCTTTAGCCCTAAACATTAAACCCCGAGACCTAAACCCTAAACCCTAAATCGTAAACCCTAAAACCTAAGCACTAAATCCTAAACCCAAAACCCTAAATATGAAATCCTAAACTATAAACAATAAACCATAAATCCTAAACCCTAAACACAAAACTCTAAAACCTAAAACATAAACCCTAAACCCTAAACCATAAACCCTAAAACCTAAACCCTAAACCCTAAAAACTAAACCTTGAATCGTAAAACCCATAAACCCTAAACTCTAAACCCTAAACCCTAAGCCCTAAAATGTAATCCCTTAGCCCTAAACCCTAAACCCTAAACCTTGAGCACTAAACCATAAACCCTAAACCATAAATATTAAACCCTAAACCGTAAACTTGAAACCCTAAACCCTAAACCTTAAACCCTTAACCCTAAAGCCTCAACCCAAATCCTAAACCCTAAACATGAAACCCTAAACCCAAAACCCAAAACCCAAAACCCTAAGCCCTAAAATGTAATCGATTAGATTTAAACCTTAAACCCCGATACCTAAACCCTAAACCATAAAATGTAAACCCTAAACCATAAACCCTAAATCATAAACCCTAAACCATGAGCACTAAACCCTAAACCCTAAACATTAAGCCCTAAACTATAATCCCTAGTCCTAAACCTTAAACCCTAAAATAAAAACCTAAACCCTACACACTAAATCCTAAACCCTAAATATTAAACCTTAAACTGTAAACAATAAACCATAAATTTTAAACCTTAAACCCTAAACTTGAAACCCTAACCCCTAAACTCTAAACTATAATCCCTTAGCCCTAAACCTTAAATCCTGAGGCCTAAACCCTAAATCCTCAACCCTAATCCAATATAAACCCTAAACCCTAAACCATAAACATTAAACCCTAAACCGTAAAACATAAACCATAAATCCTAAACCCTAAACCATAAACTCGAAACCCTAAACCCTAAACCCTAAACCCTAAAAACTAAACCTTGAATCCTAAATGCAATAAACCCTAAACCCTTAGCCCTAAATCCTAAACCCTAAACCCTAAATATTAAATCATAAATAGTAAACCATAAACCATAAATCTTAAACCCTAAACCCTAAACCCTAAATCCTAAAAACTAAACCTTGAATCGTAAAACCCATAAACTAAACCTTTATCCTAAACCATAAAACCTAAACCCCAAACCCTAAACCCTACTCCCTAAATTATAATCCCTTAAAGCACTAAACCTTAAACCTTGAAACTAAACCCTAAAACCTAAACCATAAAACCTAAACCCTGAGCACTAAACCCTAAACCCTAAATATTAAACCCTAAACCATAAACCATAAACCATAAATCCTAAACCCTAAACAATAAATTAAAAAACCTAAACCTTAAAAACTCTACTTTGAATCGTAAACCCACAAACCCTAAACCCTAAATCCTAAAAACTAAACTATGAATCGTAAACCCCATAAACCCTAAACATTTAGCCCTAATCCATAAACCCTAAACTCAGTAAACCCTAAGCCATAAACTATAATCCCTTAACCTAAAACATTAAACCATGAGACCATAACCCTAAACCATAAATCCTCAACCCTAAACCCTAAATGTTGAGCACTAAACCCTAAACCCTAAAAAATAAACCTAGAATCCTGAATCCCATAAACCCTAAACCCTAAAACCTAAACACTAAGTAATAAATCCTAAACCCTAAACCCTAAGCCCTTAACTTTAATCCACCTTAAACCCTAAGACCTAAACCCTAAACCCTAAACTCTAAAACATAAATGCTAAATATTAACTCATAAACTATAAACCATAAACCATAAATCATAAACCATAAACCCTAAACCCTAAAAAACTAAACCTTGAATCGTAAACCCATAAACTAAACCTTTAGCCCTAAACCATAAAACCTAAACCCTAAACCCCGAGAACTAAACCCTAGACCCTAAACCATAAACCCTAAACCCGTTGAACTAAACCCTAAATCCTAAATCCTAAACCCTAAAACATAAACCTTGAATATAAACCCCTAAACCCTAAACCCTCAACCCTAGACCCTAAATTTGAAACCCTAAACCCTCAACAGTAAACCCTAAACCCTAAACCCTAAACCCTAAAAATTAAACCTCTAATCGTAAACCCCATAAACCCTAAACCTTTAGCCCTAAACCCTAAACCCTAAGCCCTAAACTATAATCCATTAGCCATAAACACTAAACCCCGAGACCTAAACCCTAAACCATAAATCCTAAACCTTAAATCGTAAACCCTAAAACCTAAGCACTATACCCTAAACCCTAAACCCTAAATATAAAATCCTAAACTATAAACAATAAACCATAAATCCTAAACCCTAAACACAAAACTCTAAAACCTAAAACATAAACCCTAAACCCAAAACAATAAACCCTAAAACCTAAACCCTAAACCCTAAAAACTAAAAATTGAATTGCAAACCCTATAGACCCTAAACCTTTATCCCTAAACCATAAACCCTAAATGCTAAACCCTAAACCCAAAGCCCTAAAATGTAATCCCTTAGCCCTAATCCCTAAATCCTAAACCTTGAGCACTAAACAATAAACCCTAAACCCTAAATATTAAACCCTAAACCATAAACTTAAAACCCTAAACCCTAAACACTAAACATTGAATAATAAACCCCATATACCCTAAACCCTAAAACCTAAACCTTAAACCCTTAACCCTAAAGCCTCAACCCAAAACACTAAACCCTAAACACAAAACCCTAAACCCAAAACCATAAACCCTAAGCCCTAAAATGTAAACGATTAGCCTTAAACCTTAAACCGTGAGACCTAAACCCTAAACCATAAAATGTAAACCCTAAACCCTAAACCCTAAATCGTAAACCCTAAACCATGAGCACTTTGAACCCTAAACCCTAAACATTAAACCCTAAACTATAATCCCCTAGTCCTAAACCTTAAACCCCGAGACAAAAACCCTAAACCCTAAAGCACACTAAATCCTAAACCCTAAATATTAAACTTAAACCGTAAACAATAAACCATAAATCCTAAACCTTAAACCCTAAACTTGAAACCCTAACCCCTAAACTCTAAACTATAATCCCTTAGCCCTAAACCTTAAATCCCGAGACCTAAACCCTAAATCCTCAACCCTAATTAATAAACCCTAATTCCTAAACCCTAAACCCTTAACATTAAACCCTAAACCATAAACCATAAACCATAAATCCTAAACTCTAAACCATAAACTCAAAACCCTAAACCCTAAAAACTAAATCCTAAATCCTAAATCCCATAAACCCTAAACCTTTAGCCCTAAACCATAAACCCTAAACCCTAAACCCTAAACCCTAAACATTAAACCATAAATCGTAAACCATAAACCATAAATCATAAACCCTAAACCCTAAACCCTAAACCCTAAAAACTAAACCTTGAATCGTAAAACCCATAAACTAAACCTTTATCCCTAAACCATAAAACCTAAACCCTAAACCCTAAACCCTAAGCCCTAAAATGTAATCCCTTAGCCCTAAACCTTAAACGCTCAGAACTAAACCCTAAACCATAAACCATAAACCATAAACCATAAAAACTAAACCCTGAAAATTAAACCCTAAATCGTAAACCATAAACCATAAATCCTAAACCCTAAACAATAAATTAAAAAACCTAAACCTTAAAAACTCTACTTTGAATCATAAACCCATAAACCCTAAACCCTAAATCCTAAAAAGTAAACTATGAATCGTAAACCCCATAAACCCTAAACATTTAGCCCTAATCCCTAAACCCTAAATTGTAAACCCTAAGCCATAAACTATAATCCCTTAACCTAAAACATTAAACCCTGAGACCATAACCTAAACCATAAATCCTCAACCCTAAACCCTAAATGTTGAGCACTAAACCCTAAACCCTAAAAATAAACCTAGAATCCTAAATCCCATAAACCCTAAACCCTAAAACCTAAACGCTAAACAATAAATCCTAAACCCTAAACCCTAAGCCCTTAACTTTAATCCACCTTAAACCCTAAGACCTAAACCCTAAACCCTAAACTCTAAAACTTAAATGCTAAACATTAAATCATAAACTATAAACCATAAACCATAAATCATAAACCATAAACCCTAAAACCTAAAACCTAAAAACTAAACCTTGAATCGTAAAGCCCATAAACTAAACCTTTAGCCCTAAACCATAAAACATAAACCCTAAACCCCGAGAACTAAACCCTAGACCCTAAACAATAAACCCTAAACCCCTCGAACTAAACCTCAACCCTAAATCCTAAACCCTAAACCCTAAATCCTAAACCCTAAAACATAAACCTTGAATCGTAAACCCTAAACCTAAACCCTAAATCCTAGACCCTAAAACTAAACCCTAAATTTGAAACCCTAAACCCTAAACACTAAACCTTAAACCCTAAACCCTAAACCATAAAAATTAAACCTTGAATCGTAAACCCCATAAACCCTAAACCTTTAGCCCTAAACCCTAAACCCTAAACCCTAAACCCTAAACCCTAAGCCCTAAACTATAATCCATTAGCCATAAACATTAAACCCTGAGACCTAAACCCTAAACCATAAATCCTAAACCCTAAATCGTAAACCCTAAAACCTAAGCACTAAACCCTAAACCGTAAACCCTAAATATTAAATCCTAAACTATAAACAATAAACCATAAATCCTAAACCCTAAACACAAAATTCTAAAACCTAAAACATAAACCCTAAACCCTAAACCCTAAAACCTAAACCCTAAACCCTAAACCCTAAAAACTAAACCTTGAATCACAAACCCTATAAACCCTAAACCTTTATCCCTAAACCATAAACTCTAAACACAAAACCCTAAACCCTAATCCCTAAAATGTAATCCCTTAGTCCTAATCCCTAAATCCTAAACCTTGAGCACTAAACCATAAACCCTAAACCCTAAATATTAAACCCTAAACCGTAAACTTGAAACTCTAAACTCTAAACCCTAAACCCTAAACACTAAAAATTGAATAATAAAGCCCATATACCCTAAACCCTAAACCCTAAACCTTAAACCCTTAACCCTAAAGCCTCAACCCAAAACCCTCAACCCTAAACATAAAACCCTAAACCCAAAACCCTAAACCCTAAGCCCTAAAATGTAATCGATTAGCCTTAAACCTTAAACCGTGAGACCTAAACCCTAAACCATAAAACGGAAACCCTAAACCCTAAACCCTAAATCGTAAACCCTAAACCATGAGCACTTTGAACCCTAAACACTAAACTATAATCCCTAGTCCTAAACCTTAAACCCCGAGACAAAAACCCTAAACCCCGCACACTAAATCCTAAACCCTAAATATTAAACTTAAACCGTAAACAATAAACCATAAATCCTAAACATTAAACCCTAAAATTGAAACCCTAACCCCTAAACTCTAAACTATAATCCTTTAGCCCTAAACCTTAAATCCCGAGACCTAAACCCTAAATCCTCAACCCTAATAAATAAACCCTAATTCTTAAACACTAAACCCTAAACATTAAACCCTAAACCGTAAACTATAAACCATAAATCCTAAACCCTAAACCATAAACTCAAACCCTAAACCTTAAAAACTAAATCCTAAATCCTAAATCCCATAAACCCTAAACAATTAGCCCTAAACCATAAACCCTAAACCCTAAACCCTAAACATTAAACCATAAATTGTAAACCATAAACCATAAATCATAAACCCTAAACCCTAAACCCTAAACCATAAACCCTAAACCCTAAAAACTAAACCTTAATCCCTAAACCATAAAACCTAAACCCTAAACCCTAAACACTAAGCCCTAAATTGTAATCCCTTAGAACTAAACCTTAAACCCTAAACCGTAAACCATAAACCATAAATCCTAAACCCTAAACAATAAATTAAAAACATAAACCCTAAAAACTCTACTTTGAATCGTAAACCCATAAACACTAAACCTAAATCCTAAAAACTAAACTATGAATCATAAACCCCAGTAAACCCTAAACATTTAGCCCTAATGACTAAACCCTAAACTATAAACCCTAAGCCATAAACTATAATCCCTTAACCTAAAACATTAAACCCCGAGACCGTAACCTAAACCATAAATCCTAAAGCCTAAACCCTAAATGCTGAGCACTAAACCCTAAACCCTAAATATTAAATCGTAAACTATAAACCATAAACCATACATCCTAAAACCTAAACCCTAAAACCTAAAACATAAACCCTAAACCATAAACCTTTAGCCCTAAATAATAAACCTAAAAACAAAAACTAAACCCTAAATGCTAAGCCCTAAAATGTAATCCCTTATAAATAAACCCTAAACCTTGAGAACTAAACCCTAAAACCTAAACACTAAATATTAAACCCTAAACTATATAATCAAATCCCTAAACTCTAAACCCTAAACCCTAAACCCTAAACCCAAAAAATTAAACCTTCAGTCATAAACCCCATATAACCTAAACCCTAAACTCTAAACCCCAAACCCTAAATTCTAAACCCAAAACGCTAAAGCCTAAACATGAAACCCTAAACCCTCAGCCTTAAACTATAATTAAGTATCCCTAAAACTAAAAACCCTAAGACATAAACCCTAAACCCTAAACCTTGAGTACTAAACCCTAAATATTAAAACCTAAACCATAAAGCATAAATCATAAACCATAAACCCTAAACCCTAAACCCTAAAAACTAACCCTTGAATCATACAACCCAAAAACTAAACCTTTAACCCTAAACCAATAAAAGCTAAACCCTAAACCCCGAGAGCTAAACACTAGACCCTAAACCCTAAACCCTAAACAATAAACCCTAAACACCTCGCCCTAAACCCTAAATCCTAAACCCTAAAAAATAAACCTTGAATCATAAACCCTAAACCATAATCCCTAAATCATAAACCCTAAAACTTAAACCCTAAATTTGAAACCCTAAACCCTAAACACTAAACCTTAAACCCTAAACCCTAAACCATAAACCATAAAAATTAAACCTCAAATCATAAACCCCATAAACCCTAAACCTTTAGACCTAAACCCTAAACCCTAAACCCTAAACCCTAAGCCCTAAACTATAATCCATTAGCCCTTAAAATTAAACCCTTAGACCTAAACCCTAAACCTTAAATCCTATACCCTAAACCGTAAATCCTAAAACCTAAGCACTAAACCCTAAACCCTAAACCACCGAATATTAAATCCTAAACTCGTAAACAATAAACCATAAATCCTAAACCCTAAACAAAAAACCTAAAACCTAAAACATAAACCCTAAACCCTAAACCATAAACCCTAAAACCTAAACCCTAAACCCTAAACACTAAACCTTGAATCGTAAACCCCATAAACCCTAAACCTTTATCCCTAAACCATAAATCCTAAATGCTAAACCCTAAACTCTAAGCGCAAAATGTAATCCCTTAGTTCTAATACCTAAATTATAAACCTTAAGCACTAAACCATAAACCCTAAACCCTAAACCATAAACTTGAAACCCTAAACTCTAAACCCTAAACCCTAAACACTAAAACCAAAAAAATTAAACATTGAATAATAAACCCCATATACCCTAAACCATAAACCCTAAACCTTAAACCCTTAACCTAAAAGCCTCAACCCTAAACCCTAAACCCTAAACACAAAACTCTAAACCGTAAACCCTAAACCCTAAGCCCTAAAATGTAATTGATTAGCCTTAAACCTTAAACCCCGAGACCTAAACCCTAAACCATAAAACGTAAACTCTAAACCATAAACCCTAAATCGTAAACCCTAAACCATGAGCACTTTGAACACTAAACCCTAAATATTAAGCCCTAAACTATAATCCCTAGTCCTAAACCTTAAATCCCGAGACAAAAACCTTAATCCCTAAAGCCTCACTTACACTAAATCCTAAACCCTAAATATTAAACCTTAAACCGCAAAAACAATAAACCATAAATCCTAAACTTGAAACCCTAACCCTAAACTCTAAACTATAATCCCTTAGCCCTAAACCTTAAATCCCGAGAACTAAACCCTAAATCCCTAACCCTAATCCATAAACCTTAAACCCTAAACCCTGCACACTAAATCCTAAACCCTAAATTTTAAACCTTAAACCGTACACAATAAACCATAAATCCTAAACTTGAAACCCTAACCCCTAAACTCTAATCTATAATCCCTTAGCCCTAAATATTAAATCCTGAGACCTAAACCCTAAATCCTCAACCCTAATCCATAAACCCTAAACCCTAAACCCTAAACATTAAACCCTAAACCGTAAACCATAAACCATAAATCCTAAACCCTAAACCATAAACTCAAAACCCTAAACCCTAAACACTAAATCCTGAATCCTAAATCCCATAAACCCTAAACCTTTAGCCCTAAATCATAAACCCTAAACCCTAAACCATAAACCCTAAACCCTAAAAACCAAAACATGAATCATAAAACCCATAAACCCTAAACCTTTATCCCTAAACCATAAAACCTAAACCTTGAACCCTAATCCCTAAATTGTAATCCCTTAGCACTAAACCTTAAACCCGAGAACTAAACCTAAACCATAAACCATAAACCATAAACCTAAACCACCGAGCACTAAACCCTAAACCCTAAACTGTAAAACCATAAACCATAAATCCTAAACCCTAAATAATAAATTAAAAACCTAAACCCTAAAAACTCTACTTTGAATCGTAAACCCATAAACCCTAAACCCTAAATCCTAAAAACTAAACTATGAATCGTAAACCCCATAAACCCTAAACATTTAGCCCTAAACCCTAAACACTAAAATGTAAACCCTAAGCCATAAACTATAATCCCTTAACCTAAAACATTAAACCCCGAGACCATAACCCTAAACCATAAATCCTAAACCCTAAACCTAAATTCTGAGCACTAAACCCTAAACCCTAAATCGTAAATATTAAATCTTAAACCATAAACCATAAACCATAAATCCTAAACCCTAAACCCTAAAATCAAAACCCTAAAACCTAAAACCACTAAATCATAAACCCTAAACCCTAAATCCTAAACACTAAACCCTAAAAACTAAACCTTGAATTGTAAACCCCATAAACCCTAAACCTTTAGCCCTAAACCATAAACCCTAAACACTAAACACTAAACCCTAAATGCTAAGCCCTAAAATGTAATCCCTTTACCCTAAACCCTAAAACCTAAACCTTAATGACTAAACCCTAAACCCTAAATATTAAACCCTAAACCGTAAACTCAAAACCCTAAACTCTAACCCTTGAATCGTAAACCCCATATACACTAAACCATAAACCCTAAATAATAAACCCTAAACCCTAAACATTAAACCCCATACCCTAAGCTCTAAGCCCTAAACCGTAATCCATTAGTCCTAAACCTTAAACCCTCAACCCTAAAACCCGAGAACTAAACCCTAAACCCTAAATATTAAACCCTAAAGTGTAAATTATAAACCATAAATCCTAAACCCTAAACCCTAAACTCAAAACCCTAAACCCTAACCCTAAATCCTAAACCCTAAACCCTAAACCCTAAAGATAAACCTTGAATCGTATACCCCATAAACCCTAAATATTTAGCCCTAAAGCATAAACCCTAAATACTAAACCCTAAACCCTAAACCCTAAACCCTAATCCCCTAGCCCTAAACCTTAAACCCCGAGACCTAAACCCAAAAACCTAAAGCCTTAACCCTAAACCCTAAATCCTAAAATCTAAACCCTAAGCCCTAAATTGTAACCCCTTACCCCTAAATGTTAAACCCTTAAACCTAAACCCTAAACCCTAAACCATGAATCCTAAAATCTAAACCCTAAACCCTAAACCCTAAAAACTAAACCTTGAATCATAAACCCCATAAACCCTATACCTTAGCCCTAAAACCATAAAGCCTAAACCTTAAACCCTAAGCCCTAAACTATAATCCCTTAGCCATAAAACTCAAACCCTAAGACCTAAAACCTAAACCATATGCACTAAAGGGTAAACCCTAAACCCTAAATATTAAAACTTAAACTGTAAACAATAAACTATAAATCCTAAAACCTAAACTTGAAACCATAAACCCTAACTCTGAAACCCAAAACTACAATTCCTTATCCCTAAACCTCAAATCCCGAGACCTAAACCCTAAACCATAAATCCTAAACCCTAAACCACAAACTAAACCCTAAATCCTATAAACCCTAAAACTAAACCATAAACCCTAAAAATAAAACCTTGAATCATAAATTATATAAACCCTAAACCTTTAGCCCTAAAACATAAACCCTAAACCCTAAACCCTAAACCATAAACCCTAAGACCTAATCCCTTAATTTTAATCCACCTTAAAACCCGAGACCTAAACACTAAACCCTAAACACAAAACCCTAATCATTAAACCGTAAACCGTAAACCATAAACCATGAATCATAAACCCTAAAACCTTAAAACTAGACCTTGAATCATAAAACCCATAAACTAAAACCTTTTCCCCTAAACCATACATCATAAACTCTACAGTCCAGGGCATAGTTGGAACAAATGTACGCGAAGGACGCGAACCGGCACGGTTCAGTCGAAACAGGAACTTCAAAGACCTTTGGGACAATTGGGACAAAGGGATGCGTGGGGCGCGCATAGCCGAGAAGGACCCGAAAGCCAATCAAACAATGCCACGTGTCATCGGCCGAATGAGGGACAAGGAAGCCCATTTCGGTGGATCAAGAGTTTTTATCCCAAACAGTTTGGGACATCCGGACGAGAGGGACGCCGAAGGGCACAAAAAGCCGGCGGACCAGCGGACCAATCAAATCACGACACGTGTCACAAGGGAGAAAGTCCAAAAGTCAACGGGTGAGGTTTCAATCACCGACTCGAGCCAATAAAAAAGAGGACATGTGTCCAATGAAGTAGGGAAGGAGAGAGAATTACGCATCCAATTAGCGCTTGACACGTGTCATCCAGTGGTATCCGCGCGGGAAGATTTTCAAAACTTTTCACTGTTTTGTGCCCTAAATCTTCGATCGACATATCTTTCAATCCAGAGCTCACATTTGCACGTTCTTTATATAAACGAAAAGCTTATAAAATTCTCTACATGATTCTGGGTTAATCTTGAATTTTTGTGCGATCTGGATAGAGAAATTTGAGAAATAGCTCGACGCGTGTTCATGGCCAGAAGTGACATTTCAGCAACCAAATTTAATGCAGAATGGGTCGCATTCTCCTGTAATTCAGTCAAAGTGATAGGGTATGGGTTTGTAAGGTCCCCATGCCATTTTAATGCATCTGCAGTCGAGGAGGGATGGGCTCTCATGTTTTTGTACGTTTCTGTCTCCTGGGCTCGACCCATGCAATGTAAAAGCCAGATTTGGCTCATTTCTAGGGGAAATTTTTTTGACATAGCAACTTCTTCTTTCACCTCCAGCAGGTGGTTGATGCAAGAATCAGACCTCTCCAAAAGATTGTAACAGTTTTTACCTCTCTGAGGTTGTAATGCAGTGATTTGGGTACTGGAAATGATAATGCAAGCTTTGTGAATGGTTTTCAGTCCTTTGTTTGTATTATTTGCTTCATTTCAGATCCTAAGTTATATCTTATCAGCCTGTGTATGTTTCATGTTGCAAATCTCTATTTTGTGTCTATTTGCATGATAGAAATGTTTCACCACTCCTTTTGGTGCATCACCATCTTCAGTTAGTTTCAATTTTTGCATTTCTATCCCTGCCCTCTTGCAATTTAGAGTAGGATTAGGATCTGAACCTCTGTAGTTTTGTAAAATATAGATCTAAATCAGAGGAGTTTGAGGAACCAGCCTCTAATCTGGAGATTCCTCTCTTAGTTTCACAAGTCCCCACACTTGGAGAGAGGTTTCCATGTTGTGCAATCACACTGGATGCTAGAGTGATCAACCTAGAAGCCTGATCTGCATCCAGGGGTGTTGTGAGTCTGCAACAACAGTTTTGGCACGCCCGGTGGGACTCTAGAGGTATCATTTTTATTACAACAATAGTTTTGGCATGCCCGGTGGGACTAGAGGTCTCATTTTTATTGCAGCAAGTTGATGTGCATCTGCTGCAATTTTCTTGCTTATAAGAGCTATTATTTGCATATCTGGCGACTCCAAGGGGAAGAATCAACTGGTTCCAAGCTCAGGCCTGAAAACTCATGAGAAGAATCACCACAAGGTCAAGAGTTGGAGAAGAAGAAGTGTTGTTTGAATACCTGCAATTATCTCCAAGAAGAAGGCAAAGAGGAAGAAGGATTCAAAGGTCTCCATCTCCACCAAACAAAACTCTCTCAACTCCTCCACCTGGTAGACCTTTCATTCAGTCAACAAGGGTTTTAAGACCAATTAGAATGGCTCAGAACAATCCCTACATCAACTTCACAGGCAGCATCCCACTTGCTCTCAATGCACAACATCTAGTTCCTATTGCAGCCTTGAAGAACATTCCCTACTTCACTGGAGAAAATCAGACTACTCCAGGTGATCATGTTAAAGATATTGCTAACCTTTGTGCAATTCATGAAATCAATGAAATGCAAGTGGCTATCAAGTTACTAGCATCTTCCTTCAAGGGTAAAGCATTACAATGGTTTAGGAGCCTTGGAGCTGGTTCTATCACAAACTGGAATCAGCTGTGTATTGCACTTCATGAGCAATTTGGAGAGAAGGGAGACAACTTGTCTCTTTTGGAGCAGCTAACAACCATCAAGAGGGCTCCCAATGAGCAGCTGACCGATTTCAACTTCAGATTTCAAAAAACTTGGGAGAGGATTCCAGTGGCAGTCAGGCCAACAGCAGAAGGTGCTTTTCTATACTATCTCAAAGCTTTAAATTCTGATATTTCTATGTTGATTCAGTCCATGGGAGGCATAACTATCCCTATGGCTTATAGCATTGCCATTAGGGCTGAAAATTATTTAATCCAAGCTGGCAAACTTGCCCCTAGACCTCCCATGCCATTGTTTCCAAGTTTAGAGAGCCCAAACACTAGTCAAGCACCTAATTTGGCTCCCTCTCCCACTCCTAGAAATCAGAGTTCAAATGAAGCTTCCACTTCATCTCCAAGTGCCCCAAATGAGCTTCAAGAGGTCATGAAGCAATTACAAAACCTAAGCAATGAGCTAGTTACTCTCAAGAGGCAACAAGCCCAAGGTTTCAGACCTTCTTATCAACCCCAAGCTCGGCCTAATAGGCAGCCATACCAACCACAAAGACCACCTAATCCAGCTGCAAATATGAATCAAACAAGGCCTCCTGCCAATAGACCATTCCATCCCTATAATCCAAATGTCATATCTGCCTCTAAGGCATTAGTGCCAACACAGAACAACATTACTCAAGAATATGATTGGTGCTTTCCATGTAACGAGCCTCATAACTAATCCGTGTGTTTAAATGGTGCTCTCAATCAAGCACTAATGGTGACAACTCTCTTTTGGTGTGGAGGCGAGGGTAGTTAAGGAAACACTCAACAACAAGAAACATTCCAACAGAAATCAGCCCCAAATGACACCACATTGGTGAACCGTAAGTAGAAGATTTCTGTGGCATGAACCAAGTAGTTTCTCAAGGTGTTGTAGCCAACACAAGGTCAAAGAGGAGAAATTTGGTCGAAGAACAGCCATTATCCCCAGCCAATCCACAACCTTCCATGGCTCCACAAATGATTGGCAAGCAAAGTCCAGTTTCAAATGCACAAGGGCAGCCAAGAACAGCCCCTAGGCCAACTCAAATGTCACCAAGCTTTACGCCTACGTGCAAGGAGTAAATGTGTAAACCAAGGGACAGTAGAGAGATCCTTCATCACCATTCAGTATCATTGATCAGATGAAGAAGACAAACGTCAACATATCAATGTGGGAATCCCTATCTATCCCAGGCCAAAGAGATCTGCTGCAAGCTGCCATGAAGGATTGGCCAATTTCAAATCAGCGGGTTCAGATGCAAGACAAAGTGCTTACAAATGCTGCCCAGCCTGGGGAAATCATGGAGGACAGCAAGGTAAGATGTTGAAGCCCCCTCCTTTCTATGTTTCGTTGATCATTGGAAATCAGCTAGTACACAATTGCATGATTGATTCCAGGGCAAGTAGTTCTGTCATGCCCAAACAAATAGCTGATCAGCTAGGGCTCCAGTATGAAATAACATCCAAAGGGGTAGTGCAGTTAGATGGAACAGCAATAGCAACAGTTGGAGTGATTAGAAACTTGAGTCTTACCTTGCATGCATGTCCAAATGTTGTTGTTTTACAAGATGTATCAATCATAGACCTTCCACCACTCTTTTCCCTTTGCTTGTCAAGGGACTTCACAGCCAAGATTGGGGGGTATTTGTCTGCTGATTGGTCACACATGCTATTCAGAACAAGATATGGAACTAAGGCCACAATCAGATCTGAACCTATTGCAAACTTCCATATTGAGCCTTACACTCCAAGTCAGATTAATGCCAATTGCTCAACATTTGATCAAGAAGATCACCCTAGCACTGATGAGGCTGACACCAAGATTGGAAGCATCCCGGATCTAACTCTTGATGAATGGGCAAACAAGATACATGCTTTTGATCCCTATCAAGAAGTAGAAGAATCTGTGCTAGGAGTTTATTGTTTACATGAAGAGAATCAACCTCTCCCCAGCATCACCAAGCCAGATCATAAAGACAAGAATGAAGTATGGAAATTGTTCTTTGATGGGTCAAGGAGTAGACAAGGTGCAAGAGGAGGAGCTATGCTCATTTCACCGCAAGGTATAAGGTATTACGTAGCTTTCCATTTCCAGTTTTCCTGTTCAAACAACACGGTGAGTATGAAGCCTTAATTCATGGATCAGATCTTGGGTAATGAAGAAAGTAATCAAGAATTTACAAGTATTTGGTGATAGTGAGCTGATCGTAAACCAAGTCAAAGGAAAAAATGCTACCAAAAATGATCTGTTGAAGAACTACAAAAATTGGGTATGGGATCTTTTTCAAGATCTTGAAGCTTTTAGCATCGTTCTATCCCAAGAAAAAAATGAAGCCGCTTGATAGACTTGCAGCAATTAGGGCTGCGTTTGATGTTGTAGAAAGTATCAAAAGTGAAAAATCTCAGCCTCATATCAAATTGGTTGTGAGACCAGGCTGTTCTCGATAACAACACAAGTTGGCAAGTCTTCGAGAATGATCAAAGAAATTGTTAATTTCCTACAAGAAGAAGCTGAGTTCTTCGCCAGAATCAAGACAAGCTGCATAAGTAGTATGGTGACCAAGTGGTGCAGCTGAGAACCAACAAACTACCAAAAGGCCTCATAACCTTGGAGTCAATATTCAACCCGAATGATCAGTTCCGGAAGGAGAAAGTGAACATTCAAGTAAAGGGTGAAGATTCGAGCCTATTTTAGTGGAAGAAGGCAAAACATTACAGATTGGCAAAGTAAGTACCTCACAAGAGAAATCTGATTTTGTTCAGCTTTGTCAAGAGTTCCCAGATGTCTTTGCTTGGACTTATAAAGATCTAAGAGGTTTCAACCCAAAGTTGGCATAACATACTATTGAGCTGGATCTGGAATCCAAGCCTGTTAGGCGAAAGCAAAGGCCAGTGAATCCCCATATTGAACCTTTCATGAAAAAAGAGTTAAGCAAGCTTATTGAGGCCAGTATCATCTTCCCCATCAAACACTCAAGTTGGGTCGCCAACTTAGTCCTAGTCAGAAAGAAGAATGGAGAGATCAGGTTGTGTGTCGACTTCAGAGATTTGAATAGAGCCTCTCTCAAGGATCATTATCCACTCCCTTCCATGGAGCAAATATTGTAGGTTGTAGCTGGTTCAGAAAGGTTTTCACTACTTGATGGCTACAATCAGATTATGGTGAGGGAGGAAGATCAATTCAAGACAGCCTTCACAACCAAATGGGGCACATATGCTTACAGGAAAATGCCATTTGGGCTGTCCAACGCTGGTGCTACCTTTCAAAGGGCAATGGACATGGCATTCAAAGGCTTGATCAACAAGATAGTGCTGGTATACCTAGATGATATCACTGTCTTCTCAAAGAATGCAGCAGACCATCTCTTTCACCTCAGGTAAGTGTTTCAGAGGTGTATAAAGTTCGGAGTGTCTTTGAATCCCAAGAAGTGCATCTTTCTTGCACATGAAGGAAAGCTCCTTGGCCATATTGTCTCAAGGGAGGGATTAGCAATTGATCCAGAGAGGGTTGAAGCCATAAGAGCACTACCATTGCCAAGCCACAAGAAAGCCCTTCAGAGTTTCTTGGGAAGGATAAACTTTGTTCGGAGGTTTGTCCCAAATTTTGCAAGGAGAGCTTTGTCAATCAAGCCCATCACCAAAATGTTAAAGAAGAACATGGCTTTTAAGTGGACAGCAGAAGGCAAGGAGAGCTTTGAAGCAATCAAAGAAGCTATCTCTCAAGCACCAACTCTCATCAACCCAGACTTCTCCAAGGATTTCATCCTCTATGCATTTGGAGGTGATGACACTATTTCTGCCATTCTGGTACAGCAGAACAAAGATAATGATGAGCAGCCGATTGCCTTTTCAACCAAAGCCTAGATGACTGTGAGGCGAGGTACTCTTTTATTGAAAAGCATGTACTTGTAGTAATCGAAGCTTGAAGAAATTCAAGCATTTAGTCTCAAACAACAAGGTCCAGATTGCTGGTCTCACATGCTGGAGTTAAGGACTTCCTCCTCAACAAGGATTTGAATGAGAAAAGGGCAGGTTGGATCACCCGTGTCATGGAGTATGACATTGAGATCAAGATCACCAAGCTGGTAAGAGGAAATGATTGTGTGAGAAGCTAGTTTTGGGGAAGCAAAAGAAGTATGCAATAAAAAGAAACTATTTTGATGAGTCCAAGACAGAGCATGAGCCAAGTGGCGAGGCAAGAAGAAAACAATGTTGCCCCGACTCCTTGCTGGACCCAAGGTATTATGCACTTCCTAGGCACGAGGCCTATGCTCTCCAGAGATGAACAAGACCTAAAGGAGACACTTCAGATTGCAGTTGTCCCATATGCCATTGTTGATGGAGTTTTGTTCAAGAAAGATGTAAATGGAGTGCTGCTGAGATGCATTAGCACAGGTCAGATTCAAAGGGTATTAGAAGAGTTCCATGATGGACCAGCTGGTGGCCATTTTGCACCAAGAGTGACAGCTCTAAAAATCATGAAGGCTGGTTATTATTGGCCTAAAATATTCAGTGATTGTTATGCATGGATCAAGAGGTGTAAGAATTGTGCATTCTTCATAGGAAAAGAGAAGTTTGCTGCCCTTCCATTGCATCCAATCTCAGTTGACCAACCATTCATGCAATGGGGTTTGGACTTCATTGGAGTCATTAATCCCAATTCAAGCCAAGGGCACAAATGGATTTTGACAGCCACAGACTACTTCACCAAATGGACAGAAGCAGTAGCACTCAAAGAGGTGAATGAGTCTAGCATCTTAGACTTTTATGAGGGGATAACAACCAGATTTGGTGTACCTACCACAATAATCTCTGATAATGCATTGGCATTCATTGGATCCAGGGTGACTGAGTGGGCTGTCAAGAACGGTATTTACCTAAGCACTTCATCGAACTATTACCCTCAGGGTAATGGCCAGCCGAGTCTACAAACAAGAACTTGTTGAGGATCATTAGGAGGACTCTTGATGAGAATTAGAGGTCTTGGCATACCAAGCTGAAATCATCCTTATGGGCTGATAGGATCACTCCCAAAAGATCCACAGGTAATTCTCCATTCAGGCTTGTCTATGGAAAGGAAGCAATCTTGCCCATGTCACTTGAGTTGCAAACATTGGAACTCATGAAGCAGCTGGAGTTGCTTGAATTTGAGCCCATGGAGGTGAGTTATGTAGAGTTGATGGAGCTACAAGAGATCAAAAATCAGGCATCTCAAGTAATGGAAAAGGATCAAGCTTTGATTAAGAAGACCTTTGATAGAAAGGCCAAGGATATATCTTTTCAATTTGGAGACCTAGTGTTGAAATGGGATGTGGACAGAGAAAAACCAGGGAAGGCATTCAAAATTTGATGCCATTTGGAGTGGCCCATATGTGGTCAGTGTTATCCAAAATTTACCCCCCTAGGGTAAATTTTGATAACATGCATCAGAAGATTCAAATCCCAAGCAAATTGATTGATTCAGAGCAAAATCATGTTTCTAGGGTCCCTTTAGGTATTTTTCTAACTCCCCGGCAGAAGAAATAGGGAAGCAAGCTCCGAGAAATGCGAAAAATATTACGTAAGAAGCAAGTAGGTTGATCCAGAAAAAATCGTAAAAATGACTAAGTCCTAGTCCTAGGGGCAGTCGGGACATTTGGGACAAAAAGGCCCGAACCGGCCGGCTCGGCCAAGTAAGCATGGCTTGACAGCCCGCAGCAACAGGGGACATCTGGGACAAAAGTATGCGGTGGGCGCGAAATGCCGGTTCGACCGAGAAAAAATTGGCTAACTGCTGAGAGGGACGCAAATGGGACAATCGGGCCAAAAAGGCGCGAACCGAACCGGCCGAAAAGAGTCAAGTCAGTCCGAAGCAAAGTGGGACAAGCGGGCCAAAAATGCCCGAACCGGCCGAATCGGCCGAAATGAGTCCAGAAGGTCCAAAGTCAAATGGGACATCTGGGACAAATGGACGCGAAATGCCCGAACCGGCCGAAATGAGCACAAAGGGCCCAAAATCAAATGGGACATCCGGGACAAATGGAAGTGAAGTACGCGAAGGAGCCGAAGGAGCCGAAGACCAATCGAAGAACGTGTCCTCAAAAAAGTCAAAAGGTCGCAAGGGTGAGTTATCGACCAAACCAATGAAATGGCGCTACGTGTCCAAGTTTAAGGGGCCCACAAGCAATTTCAAAAGGAAAGCCCTCAAAAGACGGAGGAGAGAGAATTTCTCGTCCAATCAGCACGTGCCACGTGTCGTCCAGATGGCGAAGAGCGGGAAAACATTTTAAAATTCGTTTTGATCTGCCTCGTGCCCTAAATCTTCGAGATCGCCATATCTTTTGATCCGAGCTCGGATTTCCACGTTCTTTATATCAACGAAAAGCTGTTGAGATGATCTACATGATTCTAGGATCAATCTCAAGTTTTGGTGTAGTCTGAAGAGAGAAAATCGAGAAACAGCTCTGACGTGTGGTAATGGCCAGAAGCGACCTTTCAACAACCTGTTTTAATGCTAATGGGTCGCATTCTTCTTCTGCACGGCCAGAAGTGACATTTTAGCGGCCAGATTAATGCAAATGGGTCGCATTCTCCTCAAAATCACTCAAAGTGATAGGGTATGGGTTGACAAAGATCCCCATGCTGATTTAATACATCTGCAGTCATTGAGGGATGGGCTTGCACGTTTTTTCACGTTTCTTGTCCCTCAGGTTCGACCCATGTAATGTAAAAAGCCAGATTTGGCTTATTTAGAAAGGTTGTTCATTCTTTACTCTCTGCTTCTCCTTCTTTTCTTCTCTATGGTTAAAAATGGAGTTAGAACCTCCTCCCTTGCTCTGTAATGGCATTTTTGCCTCTTATTAATGGAATGATGTTCTGTGCAGACTTCTGAGGCAACAAGACGTGTTTTGTGATGCATCTGTCCATCCTTTCTCGTTTTTGCTTGTCTTCCTCTTGCCTCTCTTCATTGCAGGTATTTGTGCATGTTTGAATGATCATTGTAGGTTTGGAGCTATGTTCATGGAGTTTTGGGACATTTTCTGTGTGAAATCTATCCTTGGGCCTGTGATGCATCTGTTCATCCTTCCCATTGCTCACCTCTCTTTGTCCCATGGCAGTTTTGATAGATGTTCAACATCCTCCTTCTCTGGTGTATCACCGTTTTAGTGTAGGCTTTTGTTCTTTTCCTTTCTCTCTCTCTCTCTCTCCTTGGCATGGTTAGATTAGGATTAGATTAGCTTGCCTGCACTGGAATAGCTTGTGGCAGGTAGTTTAGGAGCAGGAACCAGCCTTCTCTGGAGATTCCTCTCTCGGTTTTACAAGTCCCACGCTTGGAGAGGTTTCCATGTTGTGCAATCACACTTTGGATGCTCGAACATCAACCTAGAAGCCTCGATGTGCGTCCAGGGGTGTGCTGTGATTTTGCACTAATAGTCCACAAAGTGCAAGAATAGCAATGCTTTCCATTTAGCCTCACTGGAGGGTGAAGAACTGTAGATTCCAGTCAATGGAATCTATCTCAAGCGTTGCTTCTAGAGGGAAGTTCACTACCTCTGTAAATATTAGATTAGATTTTCTTTCCTCCAAGTGCTTGTGCACATTGTTTTGTTGTAGGTTAGTCTTGTTTTCCCTAAGTGCTTTGGCACAGCTTGCTGTCCATGGAGATGTTTAGCAGTCCTTACTTTCATCAGGTGATATTCCATCTTCCTCCTTGCACATTCTGAGTCAGTTGAGGTTCTAAACAGAATATTTGATGACTCCATGCCCAATGGACTGCTTAAGGCAACTGGTATCTTCTACCTAGCAGGCAGGTAACCCCGCTGAGTCGCCAATTGTTATCCAAATTCACCCCCAGGGTTAATTTGATAACATGCATCAGAATTCTCAAGTCCCTGCATCATCAGAATTCTCTAGGGTTAATTTGTTAATATGGTAAATGGATTGATTTAGGAAAAAATCACGTTTCTAGGGTCCCCAGAATTTTTCTAAGTCCCCTGTCTGAGAGGAAAAGAGCAAGTTCTGAGGAAAGGTGAAAAAAGTGGAAAAAACAAGCTTGGGACAAGAAAAATCATGAAAATTGGCTAAGTCCTAGTCCTCACAAAAGTTGGAACAGTTGGGACATCGAGGCGCGGATCGGCCGAAAAGCCTCTAGGTGGCCCACGAAGCAAAGGGACATCTAGGACATCGGGACGCGCAGGACGCGGAAAGCTAGTTCGGCCGAAGGAGAACAAAATCAACTAACGATGCAGGACATCTGGGCCACGAGGGCGTGAAGGACGCAAAAAGGAAAAGCGGTCGAGAGCAAAGGAAGCCCATTTCAGGCGGTTCGAAAGAATTTGTCCCAGACTATCGGGATAGTTGGAACAAATGTACGCGAAGGACACGAACCGGCCGGTTCAGCCAAAACGGGGAACTTCACCACTGGGACAGTTGGGACAAAGGGATGTGTGGCACACGGATAGCCGAAGGAGCTGAAAGCCAGTCAAGCAACGCCACATGTCATCGGCCAAATGAGGGACAAGGAAGCCCATTTCGTGTGGATCGGGAGTTTTGTCCCAAACAGCTTGGGACAGAGGGACGTGAAGGGCGCGGCTGCCGGCGGACCCGCGGACGAATCAAATCACGACATGTGTCACAAGGGAGGAAGTCCAAAAGTCAAAGGGTGAGGTTTCAAGCACTAACCCGAGCCAATAAAAAGAGGACATGTGTCCAATGAAGCAGGGAAGGAGAGAGAATTACACATCCAATCAGCGCTTGACACGTGTCATCCAGGTGGCAGAGCGCGGGAAAGATTTTCAAAACATGTTTTCACCTATTTTGTGCCCTAAATCTTCAGATCGACATATCTTTCGATCCAGAGCTCGGATTTTCATGTTCTTTATATCAACGGAAATATTATGAAATTCTCTACGTGATTCTAGGGTTAATCTTGAATTTTGGTGTAGTTTGGAGAGAGAAAATTGAGAAACGGCTCTGACACGTGTTCATGGCCAGAAGTGACATTTCAGCGACCAAATTTAATGCAGAATGGGTCGCATTCTCCTGTAATTCAGTCAAAGTGATAGGGTATGGGTTTGTAAGGTCCCCCATGCCGTTTTAATGCATCTGCAGTCGAGGAGGGATGGGCTCTCATGTTTTTGTATGTTTCTGTCTCCTGGGCTCGACCCATGCAATGTAAAAGCCAGATTTGGCTCATTTCTAGGGGGAAACAATTTTTGACATAGCAACTTCTTCTTTCACCTCCAGCAGGTGGTTGATGCAAGAATCAGACCTCTCCAAAATATTGTAACAGTTTTTACCTCTCTGAGGTTGTAATGCAGTGATTTGGGTACTGGAAATGATAATGCAAGCTTTGTGAATGGTTTTCAGTCCTTTGTATTATTTGCTTCATTTCAGATCCTAAGTTATATCTTATCAGCCTATGTATGTTTCATGTTGCAAATCTCTGGTTTGTGTCTATTTGCGTGACAGAAATGTTTCACCACTCCTTTTGGTGCATCACCATCTTCAGTTAGTTTCAATTTTTGCATTTCTATCCCTGCCCTCTTGCAATTTAGAGTAGGATTAGGATTTGAACCTCTGTAGTTTTGTAAAATATAGATCTAAATCAGAGGAGTTTGAGGAACCAGCCTCTAATCTAGAGATTCCTCTCTCAGTTTCATAAGTCCCCACACTTGCAGAGAGGTTTCCATGTTGTGCAATCACACTGGATGCTAGAGTGATCAACCTAGAAGCCTGATCTACATCCAGGGGTGCTATGAGTCTGCAACAACAAAACCTAAATGCTAAAACTAAAACCATAAAGTTAAAGCCCTAAATCAAAACCTCAAACACTAAACTTTAAACCTTAAACCCTAAAAATAAACCTTAAATCGTAAACTCCATAAACCTTAAGCCTTTAGCCCTAAACCCTAAGCCCTAAACCATAAGCCCTAAACTATAATCCTTTAGCCCTAAAAATTAAATCCACGAGACCTAAACCCTAAACCCTAGTCCCTAAACCCCTAAACCCTAAACCCTAAACCCTGACAATAAATCCTAAACCCTAAACCCTAAATATTAAATCCTAAACCAGTAAACCATCAACCATAAATCCTAAACCTTAAATGCTAAACTTGAAAGCCTAAAATCTAAAACATAAACCCTAAACCCTAAAAACTAAACCTTGAATACGTAAACCCCATAAACCCTAAAACTTTATCCCTAAACCATACACCTAAACACTAAACCCTAAACCCTAAAACCTAAGCCCTAAATGTAAAATCCTTAGCCCTAAACCTAAACCCTGTAATCCCTTAGCCCTAAACCCTAAACCCTAAACCTTGAGCACTAAACCCTAAACCTGTAAACTTGAAATCCTAAACTCTAAATACTAAACCCTAAACCCTTAACATAAAAAATAAAACCTTGAATCGTAAACCCCATATACCCTAAACCTTTATCCATAAACCCTAAGCCCTAAACCCTAAACCCTAAGCCCTAAACTTTACTCCCTTAGCCCTAAACCTTAAAAACTGAGACCTAAACCCTTAGCCCTGCATAGAAAACACTAAACCCTAAATATTAAACCTTAAATTGTATATAATAAACCATAAATCCTAAACCCTAAACCCTAAACTTGAAACCAGTAAATACTAAACCCTAAATCCTAAACCATAATCCCTTATCTCTAAATCTTAAATCCTAAGACCTAAACCCTAAATCCAAAACCCTAATTTATAAACCTAAACCCTAAACCCTATAAAATAAACCTTGAATCCTAAATCCCATAAACCCTAAACCATAAACCCTAAACCCTAAAACCCAAATGCTAAACAATAAATCCTAAACCCTAAACCCTAAGCCCTTAACTTTAATCCACCTTAAACCACTAAGACCGAACCCCTAAACCCTAAACTCTAAACCTTAAATGCTAAACATTAAATCATAAACTATAAACCATAAACCATAAATCATAAACCATAAACCTAAACCCTAAACCTAAACCTTAAACCTTGAATCGTAAACCCATAAACTAAACCTTTAGCCCTAAACTATAAAACCTAAACCTAAACCCTAAGAACTAAACCCTAGACCCTAAAAAAATAAACCTAAACCCCTCAAACTAAACCCTAAACCCTAAATCCTAAAACCTAAAAAATAAACCTTGAATCATAAACCTAAACCATAAACACTAAATCCTAAACCTAAACCTAAACCTAAACCCCTAAATTTGAAACCCTAAACCCTAAACCTAAACATTAAACCTTAAACCATAAAAATTAAACCTCAAATCGTAAACCCCATAAACCCTAAACATTTAACACTAAACCCTAAACCCTAAACCCTAAACACTAAGCCCTAAACTATAATCCATTAGCCAAACATTAAACCCTAAGACCTAAACACTAAAGGCCCTAAATCCTAAACCCTAAACCATAAACCCTAAAACCTAAGCACTAAACCCTAAACCCTAAACCCTAAATATTAAATCCTAAACTATAAACAATAAACCATAAATCCTAAACCCTAAACACAAAACTCTAAAACCTAAAACATAAACCCTAAACCATAAACCATAAACCATAAACCTAAACCCTAAAAACCCTAAACCTTAAATCATAAACCCCATAAACCTTAAACCTTTATCCTAAACCATAAACCATAACGCCTAAACACTAAACCCTAATCCCTAAAATGTAATCCCTAAACCCTAAACCCTAAATCCTAAAGCTAAAGCACTAAACCATAAACCCTAAACCCTAAATATAAACCCTAAAATGTAAACTTTAAAACCTAAACTCTAAACCTAAACCCTAAACACTAAACCAAAAAAACTAAAAAATTGAATAATAAACCCCATAAACACTAAACCTAAAATCTAAACCTTAAACCCTTAACCTAAAACCTCAACCCAAAACATGAAACCATAAACCCTAAACCCTAAGCCCTAAAATGTAATCCTAACCTTAAACCTTAAACCCTTAAACCTAAACCTAAACCATAAAACATAAACCCTGAATCATAAACCCTAAACCATGAGCACTAAACCATAAACCCTAAACCCTAAGCCCTAAACTATAATCCCTAGTCCTAAACCTAAACCTAAACCAAAAACCCTAAACCTGCACACTAAATCCTATACCCTAAATATTAAACCTTAAACCATAAACAATAAACCATAAATCCTAAACCTTAAAGCCCTAACCCCTAAACTCCTAAACTATAATCCCTTAGCCCTAAACCTTAAATCCTGAGACCTAAACCCTAAATCCTCAACCCTAATAAATAAACCTAACCCTAAACCTAAACCTAAACCTAAACCCTAAATCCCTAAACCTAAACCCTAAACTAAACCCTAAACATTAAATCATAAATTGTAAACCATAAACCCTAAAAACTAAACCTTGAATCGTAAAACCCATAAACCCTAAACATTTATCCTAAACCATAAAACCTAAACCCTTCCTAAACCCTAAGGCCCTAAGGCCCTAAGCCCTAAATTGTAATCCCTTAAACACTAAACCTTAAACCACTAAACCCTAAACCCTAAACCCTATAAACCATAAACTTAAACCCTAAACCCTAGACCACTAAACCCTAAACCTAAACCTAAACCTTTAAACCCTAAAACATAAACCATAAACCATAAATCCTAAACCCTAAACAATAAATTAAAAAACCTAAACCCTAAAAACTAAACTACTTTGAATCCTAAACCCATAAACCCTAAACCCTAAAACCCTAAACCCTGAAACTAGTAAACCCCATAAACCCTAAACATTTAGCCCTAATCCATAACCAAAAACTATAAACCTAAGCCATAAACTATAATACCTTAACCCTAAAACATTAAGACCGTAAACCTAAACCATAAATCCTAAACCCTAAACAATAAATGCCTAAACCACTAAACCCTAAACCTAAATATTAAATCCTAAACCTAAACCTTGTAAACCATAAACCTAAACCCTAAACCTAAACCTAAAACCTAAAACCTAAAACCTAAACCTAAACTAAACCTAAACCCTAAACCACTAAACCTAAACCCTAAACCACAAAACCCTTGAATCCTAAACCCCATAAACCCTAAACCTTTAGGCCCTAAACCTAAACCCTAAACACTAAACACTAAACCCTAAACTCTAAGCCCTAAAATGTATTCCATTACCCATAAACCTAAACCCTAAACCCTAAACCCTAAACCTTGAGCACTAAACCCTAAAACCTAAACACTAAATATTAAACCTAAACCACAAAACCCTAAATCCCCTAAACCTAAACCTAAACCCTAAACCCTAAACCCAAAAAAATAAACCTTGAATCATAAACCCATAAACCCTAAACCCTAAACCTAAACCCTAAACCTAAACCAAAATGCTAAACCTAAAACATGAAACCCTAAACCTAAACCCCTAATCCCTAAACTATAATTAAATCCCTAAAACCCTAAAAACCCTTTAAACATAAACCTAAACCTAAACCACTAAACCCTAAACTATAAATCCTGAGTACTAAACCCCAAACCATAAACCATAAATCATAAACCCTAAACCCCCTAAACCCTAAAAACTAAAACCTGAATCATAAAACCCATAAACCTAAACCTTTACCCTAAACCCTAAAACCTAAACCCTAAACCTAAGCACCAAACCCTAAACCTAAACCTAAACCTAAACCTAAACCTAAACCCCTCAAACTAAACCCTAAACCTTAAACCTAAACCTAAACCAAAAAATAAACCCTTAAATCATAAACCTAAACCATAAACCCTAAACCCTAAACCTTAAACCCTAAATTTGAAACCCTAAACCCTAAACACTAAACCTAAACCCTAAACCCTAAACCTAAAAATAAAAATTAAACCTCGAAAAATCCTAAACCCCATAAACCCCCTAAACCTTTAACCCTAAACCATAAACCCTAAATACCAAAACCTAAACCCTAAACCTAAAAAGCCCTAAATCCCTTAATTATAAACCTTAAACCCTGAGACCTAAACCCTAAACCCTAACTCCTAAACCCTAAACCTAAACCTAAACCCTAAAACCTAAGCACTAAACCCTAAACCCTAAATATTAAATCCTAAACCTAAAAAAAAACCATAAACCTAAACCCTAAACCTAAAACTCTAAACCCTAAATCCTAAAACCTAAACCCTAAACCATGAGCACTTTGAAACCCTAAACCCTTAAGCCCTAACCTAAAACCTAAACCCTAAACCTAAACTTTAAACCTTAAGACCAAAAATCACTAAACCCTAAACCTAAATCCTAAACCCTAAATAAAACCTAAACCTAAACCTAAACCATAAATCCTAAACCTTAAACCCTAAACCTAAACCCTAACCCTAAACCTAAACTATAATCCCTTAACCACTAAACCTTAAACCTAGACCTAAACCCTAAATCCTCAACCCTAAACCATAAACCCTAAACCCTAAAACATTAAACCCTAAACCTAAACCATAAACCATAAACCTAAACCTAAACCCTAAACCTAAAACCCTAAACCTAAACCTAAATACCTAATCCTAAACCCATAAACCTTAAACCATAAACCCTAAACCCTAAACCCTAAACACCTAAACCATAAACCATAAACCTAAAAACCTAAACCTAAACCATAAACCCTAAAACCTAAAAACTAAACCTTGAATCCTAAACCCTAAACCTAAACCTAAACCTAATCCCTAAACCCTAAAACCTAAACCCTAAACCTAAACCCTAAATTATAATCCTAAACACTAAACCTTAAACCACTAAACCTAAACCCTAAACCCTAAACCCTAAATCCTAAACCATAAACCATAAACCTAAAACCTTAGCACTAAACCCTAAACCCTAAATATTAAACCTAAACCGTAAACCAATAAATTAAAAAACCTAAACCCTAAAAACTCTACTTTGAAATCCTAAACCCCAAACCTAAACTAAACCATAAATCCTAAAAACCTAAACCCTATGAATCATAAACCCCATAAACCCTAAACCTTAAAACTAAACTAAACCCTAAACCCTAAACCTAAACCCTAAGCCTAAAACCTAAACCTAAACCTTAAACCTAAAACATTAAACCCTAGACCATAAACCCTAAACCATAAATCCTAAACCCTAAACCCTAAATGCCATGAGCACTAAACCTAAACCCTAAATATTAAATACTAAACCTAAACCATAAACTATAAACCTAAACATTAAATATAAACTATAAACCATAAACCATAAACCTAAACCCTAAACCCTAAACTCAAAACCCTAAAACCTAAAACCTAAACCCTAAACCCTAAACCCTAAAAACTAAACCTTAAATATAAACCCCATAAACCCTAAACCTTAAACCCTAAACCATAAAAACCCTAAACACTAAACCCTAAACCCTAAACCTAAACCTAAAAATCTAAATAATAAATCCATAACCCATAAACCTTAAACCCTAAACCTTGAAACCCTAAACCTAAAATCTAAACCCTAAATATTAAAAACTAAACCTATAAAACCTAAATCCCTAAACCTAAAACCCTAAACCTAAACCCTAAACCCTAAACCTTAAATCCTAAAAAACCCTATAACCTAAACCCTAAACCTAAATCCTAAACCCAAAATGCTAAACCCTAAACCCTAAACCTAGAAACTAAAACCTAAACCTAAACCTAAACCCTAAACCTAAACCTTAAGTACCCTAAAACTAAAAACCCTAAACCTAAACCCTAAACCTAAACCCTAAACCCTAAACCTTGAGTACTAAACCTAAATATTAAACCCTAAACCATAAATCATAAACCATAAAGCCCTAAACCCCTAAACCCTAAAAAATAAACCCTAAACCCTAAACCTAAACCCTAAACCCTAAATCCTAAACCTAAACCCTAAACCATGAATCATAAACCTAAAGCCTAAACCTAAAACATAAACCCTAAATTTGAAAACCTAAAAAACCTACAACACTAAACCTAAACCTAAACCCTAAACCTAAAAATTAAACCTAAACCTAAACCCCAAACCATAAACCTTAGCCCTAAACCCTAAACCCTAAACTCTAAACCCTAAACCCTAAACCATAATTCCTAAACTATAAACCTATTAGCCTAAACATTAAACCCTAAACCTGAACCTAAACCCTAAACCCTAAACCTAAAAAACCTAAACCTAAACCTAAACCTAAACCCTAAACCCTAAACCTAAACCTAAACCCTAAACATTAAATCCTACACCATAAACCTTAAACTCTAAAACCTAAAACATAAACCCTAAACCTAAACCTAAACCCTAAACCCTAAACCCTAAAAACTAAACCTTGAATCGTAAACCCCATAAACCCTAAACCTTTATCCCTAAACCATAAACCCTAAATGCTAAACCCTAAACCTAAACCCTAAAATGCATCCCTTAGCCACTAAACCTAAATCCTAAACCTAAACCTAGGCTAAACCCTAAACCCTAAACCCTAAACCCTAACATATTAAACCCTAAACCTAAACTTGAAACCTCAAACCTGACCCTAAACCTAAGCCTAAACACTAAACCCTAAACCCTAAATATTGAAACCCCTAAACCTAAACCCCATAAACCCTAAACCCTAAACCCTAAACCCTTAAACCAAACCTAAACCCTAAACCCAAAACCTAAACCTAAACCCTAAACCCTAAACCCTAAACCCTAAACCAAAATGTAATCCATTAGCCCTAAACCTGAACCTAAACCTAAACCTAAAATGAAACCCTAAACACTAAACCTACTAAACCCTAAACCCTAAACCATAAACCCTGAAACCTAAACCCTAAACCCTAAACCTAAACCTAAATCCCTTAGCCTAAACCCTAGGCCTTCCTAACCTAAACCCTAAACCCTAAACCCTAAACCTAAACCTAAAAACCTAAATATTAAACCTTAAACCATAAACCTAAACCTAAAATCCTAAACCTAAACCCTAAACCTAAAACCTAAAACCTAAACCCCTAAACTAAACCTATAATCCCTAAAAAAACTAAACCTTAAATCCTAAGACCTAAACCCTAAATCCTAAACCCTAAAATCATAAACCCTAAACACCTAAACCCTAAACCTAAACCTAAACCATAAACCATAAACCTAAACCCTAAACCATAAACCAAAACCTAAACCTAAACCTAAACCCTAAATCCTAAACCTATCCTAAATCCCAAACCCTAAACCCTAAACCTTTAATCCTAAACCTTAAACCCTAAATCCTAAACCTAAACCTAAACCTAAAACCCTAAACAAACCTAAACCATAAACCATAAACTAAACCTAAACCTAAAACCTAAACCCTAAACCTAAACCTAAAAACTAAACCTAAATCCTAAAACCCTAAACCTAAACCTTTAAACCCCTAAACCATAAAACCTAAACCCTAAGCCCTAAATTGTAATCCTAAACCCTAAACCTAAACCTAAACCCTAAAAACCTAAACCCTAAACCCAAAACCTAAACCACTAAACACTAAACCCTAAACCCCTAAATATTAAACCCTAAACTGTAAACCATAAACCATAAACCTAAACCCTAAACCTAAACCTAAAAAAAAACCCTAAAACCTAAACCTAAAACCTAAACCATAAACCCTAAATCCTAAACCTAAACCATAAACTAAACCTAAATCCTAAACCTAAGGCCTAAACCCTAAACCCTAAACCTAAACCCTAAACCCTAAACCTAAACCTAAACCTAAACCATAAACCCTAAATCCCTAAACCCTAAAACTTAAACCTAAACCTAAAACCTAAACCCTAAACCTAAACCCTAAACCCTAAATGCTAAACCTAAACCATAAACCTAAACTTAAACCTAAATAAACCTAAACCTAAACCATAAACCATAAACCATAAATAAACCTAAACCTAAACCTAAAAAACCTAAACCTAAACCCCTAAACCTAAACCTAAACCCTAAAAAAACCTAAACCTAAACCAAATATAAACCTAAACCTAAACCAACCTAAACCACTAAACCTAAACCTAAACCCTAAACCCTAAACCTAAACACTAAATCTAAACCTAAACCATAAACCCTAAACCCTCTAAACCCTAAACCCTAAACCTTAGCCAAAATCTAAAAACCTAAACCTAAACCTATAAACCTAAACCTATTAAACCCTAAAATGTAAACCCTAAACCTAAACCCTAAACCCTAAACCACTAAAACCTAAACCTTGAAAACCTAAACCCCAAAACCTAAACCTGACCTAAACCCTAAACCCTAAACCCTAAACCCTAAAAACAAAACCTAAACCTAAACCTAAACCCTAAACCCTAAACCTAAACCTAAACCCTAAACCATAAACCTAAACCTAAACCCTAAACCATAAAACCTAAACCTAAACCACTAAACCTAAAACTAAACCTAAACCTAAAATTAAACCCTAAAACCTAACCCTAAACCATAAACCCTAAACCCTAAACCTAAACCCTAAACCAAACCCTAAACCTAAACCTAAACCTAAACCTAAACCTAAAACCCTAAACCCTAAACCTTAAACATTTAAATCCTAAACCATAAACCATAAACCAAACCTAAACCATAAACCCTAAACCTAAATCCTAAACCTAGCCCAAACCTAAACCCTAGGAACCCTAAACCCTAAACCCTAAACCTAAAACCTAAACCCTAAACCCTAAACCTAAACCATAAACCTAAAACCATAAACCTAAACCCTAAACCTAAACCTAAACCTAAACCTAAACCCTAAACCTAAACCCCTAAACCCTAAAACCCTAAACCCTAAATACTAAACCTAAACCTAAACCCTAAAAAACTAAACCTTTAAACCTTAAACCCTAAACCTAAAACCTAAACCCTAAACCTAAACCCTAAACCTAAACCCTAAGGCCTAAACCCTAAACCTAAACCCTAAACCTTAAACCTTAAACCAAACCACTAACCTAAACCTAAACCCCAAAAACCTAAACCTAAGGAAGCCATAAACCTAAACCCTAAAGCCTAAACCTATTAAACCTAAACCATAAACCATAAACCATAAACCATAAACCCTAAACCCTAAACCTAAACCCTAAACCTTAAATTTAAAAAACTAAAACCATAAACCCTTAAACCTAAAAAAACCTAAACCATAAACCTAAACCTAAAACCTAAACCTAAACCTAAACCTAAACCTAAACCTAAACCTAAACCCTAAACCTAAACCTAAACCCTAAACCTAACTTAAACCCTAAACCCTAAACCCTAAACCCTAAGCACCTAAACCTAAATAAGCCTAAACCACTAAACCTTAAACCCTAAACCCCTAAACCTAAACCTAAACCTAAACCTAAAACCATAAACCTAAACCTAAACCTTAAGATAAACTTAAACCCTAAACCTTAAACCCTAAACCCTAAACCCTAAAATCTAAACCTAAAACCTAAACCCCTAAAAAACTAAACCTAAACCTAAACCTAAACCTTAACCTAAACCCTTAAACCTAAACCCTAAAACCTAAACCCTAAACCTAAACCCTAAACCTAAACCTAAACCTAAAACCTAGAGCCAAAAAACCTTAAACCATAAACATAAACCTAAACCTACTAAAAACCTAAACCTAAACCCTAAACCTTAACCCTAAACCCTTCCTAGCCACTAAACCCTAAACCCTAAACCTTAAACCTAAACTTAAGTCCTAAACCTAAACCCTAAACCTAAACCTAAACCTAAACCTAAACCCTAAACCTAAAAAAACCTAAACCTAAACCAAGCCATAAAATTAAACCTAAACCCTAAACCCTAGCCCTAAATAAACCTAAACCCTAAACCTAAACCCATAAACCCTAAACCACTAAACCTAAACCCTAAACCTAAACCCTAAACCTAAACCTAAAAAGCCTAAACCTAACCCTAAACCCCTAAATACCTAAACCCTAAACCAAACCTAAACCTAAACCTAAACCTAAACCTAAACCCTAAACCCTAAAACCTAAACCCTAAACCCTAAACTATAAACATTGAACCCTAAAACCTAAACCTAAACCTAAACCATAAACCTAAACCTAAACCCTAAATCCAAAACCTAAACCTAAACCCTAAACCTAAACCCTAAAACCTAAACCTAAAAAACTAAACCTAAACCTAAACCACCCCAAACCTAAATACCTAAACCAAAACCTTAAAGCCTAAACCTAAACCTAAACCTAAACCTAAACCCTAAACCTTTAAACTAAACCTAAACCTAAACCTAAACCCTACCTAAACCCTAAACCTAAACCCTAAACCTAAACCTAAACCTAAACTAAACCTAAACCCTAAACCCTAAACTAAAACCTAAACCCTAAACCTAAACCTAAACCCTAAACCTAAACCTAAACCCTAAACCTAAACCCTAAACCTAAACCTAAAACCTAAACCCTAAACCTAAACCTAAACCTAAACCTAAACCTAAAAAAAAACCCTAAACCATAAACCCTAAACCTAAACCTAAACCTAAACCTAAACCTAAATCCTAAACCCTAAAACCTAAACCCTAAACCTAAACATTAAAACCTAAAACCCTAAACCCTAAACCTAAACCTAAACCTAAACCATAAACCATAAACCCTAAACCTAAACCTAAACCTAAAAAACCCTAAACCTAAACCTAAACCAAAGCCCTAAACCTAAACCTAAAAACCCTAACCATATAATTAATAAAACCCTAAACCTAAACCTAAACCCTAAACCTAAAACCCTAAACCCTAAACCCTAAACCTAAAACCTAAACCTAAACCTAAACCCTAAACCCTAAACCCTAAAACCCCTAAACCTAAACCCTAAATACCTAAACTAAAACCTAAACCCTAAACCCTAAACCTAAACCTAAACCTAAACCCTAAACCCTAAACCCTAAACCTAAACCTAAACCTAACCTAAACCCTAAACCTAAACCTAAAAACCTAAACCACTAAAACCCTAACCTAAACCCTAAACCTAAACCTAAACCTAAACCTAAACCCTAAACCTAAACCCTAAAAACCCTAAACCTAAAACCTAAATGAACCCTAAACCAAACTAAAACCCTAAACCTAAACCCTAAACCTAAACCACTAATTTAAGCCTAAACCTAAACCTAAACCTAAACCACTAAACCTAAACCTAAACCCTAAACCCTAAACCTAAAACCTAAACCCTATAAGCCCTAAACCTAAGCCTAAACCCTAAACCTAAACCCTAAATCCTAAATCCCTAAACCTAAACCTAAAACCCTAAACCTAAACCCTAAACCTAAACCCTAAAACCTAAACCTAAACCTAAACCATAAACCCTAAACCCTAAACCACAAACCAAACCCTAAACCCCTAAACCCTAAACCTAAACCTAAACCTAAACCTAAACCCCTAAACCCTAAACCTATAAACCCTAAACCATAAACCTAAACCTAAACCATAAACCTAAACCCCTAAACCCTAAACCACTAAACCTAAACCCTAAACCTAAACCCTAAACCTAAACCTAAACCTAAAACCCTAAACCTAAACCTTAAACCCCCAAACAAAACCCAAAACCCTAAACCCTAAACCATAAGCCCTAAACCTAAACCAAGCCCTAAACCTAAACCCTAAACCTAAACCTAAACCTAAACCTAAACCTAAACCTAAACCACTAAACCCTAAACCTAAACCAAAACCTAAACCTAAAATTTAAACCTAAACCCTAAACCTGAGCCTAAACCTAAACCCTAAAACCTAAACCCTAAACCCCAAAACCTAAAACCTAAACCTTAAACCCTAAACCCTAAACCTAAACCTAAACCTAAACCCTAGACTAAACCCTAAACCTAAACCAAACCCAAACCTAAACCTAAACCCTAAAACCTAAAAAAACCTAAACCTAAACCCTAAAAACTAAACCTAAACCACTAAACCCTAAACCTAAACCTAAACCATAAATCCTAAACCTAAAACCCTAAACCTAAACCTAAAAAAACCTAAACCTAAAACCTAAAACCCTAAACCTAAACCTAAACCCTAAACCCTAAACCTAAACCTAAATAATAAACCCTAAACCTAAAAACCTAAATCCTAAATAAACCTAAACCTAAGGAAACCTAAACCTAAACCTAAACCTAAAACCCTAAACCTAAACCCTAAACCCTAAAACCTAAACCTAAACCTTGAACCCCTAAACCCTAAACCCTAAACCATAAACCCTAATTTAAACCCTAAGCCTAAACCTAAACCACTAAACCTAAACCTTAAACCTATAAACCTAAACCCTAAAATGTAAATCCTAAATAAAACCTAAACTGAAACCTAAACCCTAAACCTAAACCTAAACCTAAACCAAAAACCCTAAACCTAAACCTTACCTAAAACCTAAATCCTAAACCTATAAAATCTAAACCTAAACCCCTAAACCTAAACCCTAAATCCTAAACCTAAAACCTAAACCTAAACCATAAACCTTAAACCTAAACCCTAAACCTAAACCTAAACCTAAACCTAAACCCTAAACCCTAAACTCCTAAAACACTAACCATAAACCTAAACCAAAAACCCTTACCATAAATTTGGCTAAACCCTAAACCCCTAGCCCCCCTAAACCTAAACCCTAAACCCTAAACCTAAACCTAAACCCTAAACCCTAATGAGCATAAACCTAAAACCTAAACCTTAAATATTAAACCTAAACCCTTAACCATAAATCTAAACCTAAACCCTAAACCAAAGCCTAAACCTAAACCTAAAAAAACCTAAACCCTATTGAAACCTAAACAATAAACCCTAAACCTTTAAACCTAAACCTTAAACCATAACCCTAAAAATTAAACCTAAACCCTAAACCCATAAACCTAAACCTTTTTACCCTAAAAGCCTAAACCCTAAACCTAAACCCTAAACCTAAACCCTAAACCTTATAACCTAAACCTAAACCTTAACCTAAACCTATGAAACCAAAACCTAAACACTAAACCCTAAACCTAAACCTACAAACCTAAACCTAAACCTAAACCTAAAACCATAAACTATAAACCCTGAACCTAAACCCTAAACCTAAAACCTAAACCTAACCAAAATTAAACCTTATAAACCTAAACCTAAACCTAAACCCTAAACCATAAAAACCTAAACCACATAATGCTAAACCCTAAACCCCTAAACCTAAACACCTAAACCTAAACCCTAAACCCTAAACCCTAAACTAAAGCATCTAAACCCTAAACCCTAAACCCTAAATGTAAATATAAAACCTAAACCTAAACCTAAAACCTAAACCTAAACCTAAACCTAAACCCTAAACCTGAAACCCTAAAATCTAAACCTAAACCCTAAACCTAAAACCTATAATCCATAATCCCTAAAGCCTTAAACCCCTAAACCCTAAATAAAAACCTTAAACCATAAACCCATAAACCCTAAACCTTAAATCCTAAACCCTAAACCTACTAAACCCTAAACCTAAGCCCTAAAATTTAACCTAAACCCTAAACCTAAACCCTAAACCTAAAACCTAAGCCCTACCTAAACCTAAACCCTAAACCTAAACCTAAATATTAAACCCTAAACCTAAAACCTAAACCATAAACCCTAAACCTAAACCCTAAACCCTAAACCTTGAAACCTAAATCCTAAACCCTAAACCTAAACCCTAAACCTAAACCCTGCCTAAACCTAAACCTAAAGCCCTAAACCTAAACCCTAAACCCTAAACCTATAAACCTAAAAAACCTAAATACAAACCCCAACCTAAAAACCTAAACCCAAGCCTAAACCTAAAACCCTGAAACCTAAACCCTAAACCTTAAAACCTTAAACCCTAAACCTAAACCATAGTTCTGATAAACCTATAAAACCTAAACCCTAAACCCTAAACTTGAGCCAAACCCTAAACAATAAACCTAATCCCTAAACCTAAACCTTGCAAACCTAAACCTAAACCCTTAAAACCTAAACCTTAGTCCTAAATTATAAAATCTAAACCTAAATCTAAACCCTAAACCCTAAATTTAATCCCTTAAACCCTAAACCCTAAACCCTAAGCCTATAAACCTCAAAACTAAAATCTAAACCCCTAAACCCTAAACTAAACCCTAAACCTAAAACCTAAAACCTGAAACCATAAACCATAAATCCTAAACCCTAAATGCTAAACCCTAAACACTAAACCTAAACCCAAAAACTAAACCTAAAATCCCAAAACCCTAAACCCTAAACCTTAAACCCTAAACCAAACCTAAACCTAAACCCTAAACCCTAAACCTAAACCATAAACCTTATAATCCACAACCCTACCCTAAACCTAAACCACAAAACCTAAACCATAAACCTAAACCCTAAACCTAAACCTAAACCATAACCCTAAATATCCTCCTACCTAAACCCTAAACCCTAAATATTAAACCCTAAACTATAAACCTAAACCATAAACCTAAACCATAAAACCTAAATTCTAAACACCCTAAACCTAAACCCTAAACCTTAAAACCATAAACCCTAAACATTTAAACCTAAACCCTAAATTATAAACCTAAACCCTAAACCATAAAAACCTAAACCTAAAACCTACAAACCTAAACCTAGAACCCTAAACCTAAACCTAAACCTTTAAAAAACCTAAACCCTAAACCATAAATATAAAACCTAAAACATAAAACTATAAACCTAAAATCCTAAACCCTAAACCTAAACCTCAAACCATAAACCCTAAACCATAAACCATAAACCATAAAAACTAAACAGGCATTGAAATCATAAACCACCTAAACCTAAACCTTTAAACACTAAACCCTGCAACCATAAACCAAAAACCTAAACCCAAACCCTAAACCTTAAACCCTAAACCCTAAAACCTAAACCTAAACCTAAACCCTATAATCCCCTTAAACCCTAAACCTTAAACCATAACCCTAAACCTAAACCTAAAACCCAAAACCTAAACCTAAAAACCCTAAAACCTAAACCCTAAACCATAAATCCTAAACCCTTGTCCTAAACCTAAACCTAAAACCTAAACCCTAAACCTAAACCCTAAAACTTAAAACTAAAACTAGGCTAAAAACCATAAACCCTAAACCCTAAACCCTAAACCCTAAACCCTAAACCGTAGAGTTCCTAAACCTTAAACCTTAAACCAAACCCTAAACACTAAACCTAAACCTAAAAATCATAAATCACTAAACCTAAACCCTAAACCCTAAAGTCCTTAAACCTAAACCTAAACATTAAACCCTAAACCTAAACCATAAACCCTAAACTCTAAAACCCTAAACCCTAAACCCTAAAACCTAAATCCTAAACCTAAACCCTAAACCCTAAACCCTAAAACCTAAACCTTAAATCCTAAACCCCATAAACCCTAAACCTTCAGTCACTAAACCCTAAACCCTAAAACCTAAACCTAAATATAAAAATGTAACCCTAAACCTAAACCACCCTAAACACTAAACCTAAAAGCCCTAAACCCTAACCTAAACCCTAAACCATAAACCCTAAACCCTAAACCCTAAAACCTAAATCCATTAAACCCTAAACCTAAAACCTAAATCCTAAATCCTAAACCCTAAACCATGAATCCCTAAACCCTAAACAACCTAAACCTAATAAATCCTAAACCCTAAACCTAAACCTAAACCTAAACCATTAAACCTAAATCCTAAACCTAAATCCTAAACCTAAACCAAGCCCTAAACCTTTAAACCTAAAACCTGAACCTACTAAACCCTAAACCTAAACCCTAAACCTAAAAACCCTAAACACTAAACCCTAAAAACCCTAAACCCTAAATCGAAAACCTAAACCATAAACCCTAACCTAAACCTAAACCAAAACTAAACCTAATCATAAAACCATGACCCTAAAACCCTAAACCTTTAACCTAAACCCTAAACCGTTAAACCCTAAACCCTAACCCTAAATCCTAAGCCTAAACCTAATCCTAAACCTAAACCATAAACCCTAAACCATAACCCTAAACCCTAAACCCTAAATCCGTAAACCACTAAACCTAAACCTTAAACCCTAAACCAACTAAACCATAAACCATAAACCATAAACCATAAACCATAAATCCTAAACCCTAAACTCAAACTTTAAAACCTAAACCTAAACTCTAAAACTAAACCACATAAACCCTAAACCATAAACCTTAAACCTAAACCATAAACCCTAAACCATAATCCCTAAACCCTAAAACCTAAACTATAAAACCCTAGCCCCAAACCTTAAACTGGAAACCTAAACCCTAAACCCTAAACCCCGAAAGCAATCCCTCTAACCCTAAACCCTAAACCCCTAAACCTTAAACCCTGAGACCCCAAACCCTAAATAAGCCTAAACCCTAAACCCTAAACCCTAAATCCCTAAACCATAAATCTTAACACTATAAAAGCCAACCTCGATCAAAACTCTAAACCCTAAACCCTAAACCTAAACCTAAACCTTAAACCTTAAATAGTAAACCCTATAAACCCTAAACCCTAAACCTAACCCTAAGCACCTAAACCTATAATCCCAAATATAAACCCTAAACCTAAACCCCAAACCTAATCCCTAAACCCTAAACCCTAAATATTATACCCTAAACTCTAAACCATAAACCTAAATCTTAAACCTGAAACACTAAACCTATTTTTAAACCCTAAACCCTAAACCTTAAAACCTAAATATTGAACTGTAAATCCCATAAAACTTTAGCCCTAAACACTAAACCTAAAGCCCTAAAATCCTAAACCCTAAGCCCTAAACCTTAAGCCATAAACCTAAACCTAAACCATAAACCCTAAACTATAGAACCCTAAACCTAAACCACTAGAACCCTAAAACCCTAAATATTAAACCTAAAACATAAACCATAAACCATAAATAAGCCTAAACCTAAACCCTAAAACCCAAAACCTAAAAACCCTAAAATAAACCTTCTTTTAATCGTAAACACCATAAACCCTAAACCCTAAACAGTAATTCCATACAAGCCTCTGCAAACATTAGACCTTAGACCTAACCCAAAACCCTAAATGCTAAAAACTAAACCCTAAACCCTGAGCACTAAACCCTAAACCCTAAATATTAAACCCTAAACCGTAAACCGTGAACAATAAATCCAAAACCTAAACCCTAAACTTGAAACCTAAAACCTAAACTATAAACCATAAACCTAAAAATAAACCTTTCAATCGTAAACCCTATAAAAAATCTAAACATTTATACCTAAACCATA
>CM031234.1:1027009251-1027067145 GCA_018340775.1 Taxus wallichiana var. yunnanensis | reverse complement strand
AACCTTGAACTCTAAAAACTAAACCCTAAGCCCTAAACTATAATAAATCAGCCCTAAAACTTAAACAATGAGACCTAAACCCTAAACCCTAAACCCTCAACCCTAAATCCTAAAGCCTAAAGCCTAAAACCTAAACCCTAAACCATTAGCAATAAATCTTAAACCAAAAACCATAAATACTAAACTCTAAACCGAACCCTAAACCCTAATGTAAAAAACCCTAAACCTTAAACCTTAAAAACTAAACCTTGAATCATAAACCCCATAAACCCTAAACCTTTAGCCCTAAACATTAAAACCCTAAACTATAAACCATAAACCATAAATCCAAAACCCTAAACCCTAAACTCAAAACCCTAAACCCTAAACCCTAAAAACTAAACATTGAATCGTAAACCCCATAAACCCTAAACCTTTAGCTCTAAACTAAAAACTCTAAACCATAATGCCTAAACCCTAAAGCCTAAACTATAATCTCTTATCCCTAAACCTTAAACCCTAAGACCTAAACCCTAAACCCTAAACCCTAAACTCAAAACCCTAAATCTTAAACCCTAAACCCTAAACCCTAAGGCCATAAACTATAACCCCTTAGCCCTAAACCTTAAACCCCGAGACCAAAATCCTAAACCCTAAACCCTAAACCCCGAGCACTAAACCCTAAACCCTAAAATCTAAACTTCAAACCCTAAACCTAAACCCTAAACCCTAAAAATAAAACCTTGAATCGTAAACCTCATATACCCTAAACCTTTAGCCCTAAATTATAATTTCTAAACCCTAAACCCTAAGCCTTAAAATGTAATACCTTAGCCCTAAAACTTAAACCTTGAGACCTAAACCCTAAACCCCTAAGCCATAAACCCTAAAGAAAAACACTAAACCCTAAACCCTAAACCCCGAATAATAAACCCTAAACCCTAAATCCTAAACCCTAAAAATTAACCTTGAATCGTAAACCCCATAAACCCTAAACCTTGAGCCTTAAACAATAAACCCTAAACCCTAAACCATAAACCCTAAACTATAATCCTTAGACCTAAACCTTAAACCCTGAGACCTAAACCCTAAACCCTAAACCCTAAACACTAATCACAAAACCCTTAACCATGAACCCTAAATATTCAACCCTAAACCCTAAACCATAAACCATAAATCCTAATCCCTAAAACCCTAAATGTGAAATCCGATGCCCTAAACCCAAAACTCTAAGCCCTAAAATGTAATCGCTTAGCCCTAAATCTTAAACCCTGATACATAAACCCTAAAATCTAAAATTAAAAATTAAAAGTTGAATCGTAAACCCCCTAAACCCTAAACCTTTATCCATGAACCCTAATTCCTAAACACTCAACCCTCAACCCTAAGCCCTAAACTATAATCCCTTAGCCCTAAACCTTAAACCTTAAGACCTAAACACTAAACACTAAACCTTTAGTCATAAACCATAAAACCTATACCCTATACCCTATACCCTATACCGTATACCCTAAACCCTAAACCCTATACCTTAAACCCAAAAAATTAAACCCTAAACCCTAAACCCTAAACCCTAAACCATAAATCATAAACCCTAAACCCTATACTTGAAACCCTAAACCCTAAACCCTAAGCCCTAAAATGTAAACCCTAAGCCCTAAACCTTAAACCCTGATAACTAAACCCTAAACCCTAAAAACTAAACCTTGAATTGTAAACACCATAAACCCTAAACCTTTAGCCCTAAACCTAAAACCTTAAACCCTAAATCCTAAATATTAAACCCTAAAATTTAAACCATAAACCTTAAATCTTAAACCCTAAACCCTAAACCCTAAAATCTAAAAACTAAACCATGAATCATAAAACCTAATACATAAAATTTAAACCCTAAACCTTAAATTCTAAACCCTAAACAGTAAACCCTAAATCCTAAATCCTAAATTCAAGACCTTAAACCCTAAACCTTAAAGCCTAAATAATAAAAACTCATTACTAAACCCTAAACCTTAAACCCTAAATATTAAACCCTAAACCTTGAACTATAAACCTTAAATCCTAAACCCTAAACTCTAAACTCAAAACCCTAAACCCTAAACAATAAAACCTAATAACTAAACCTTGAATTGTAAACCCCATAAACCTTTAGCCCTAAATCCTAAACCCTAAACCCTAAAACCTTAACCATAAATAATAAACCATAAATCCTAAACCCTAAACACTAAACTTGAAACCCTAACCCCTAAAAACTAAACCTTGAATTATAAACACCATAAACCCTAAAACTTTAGCCCTGAACCCTAAACCCTAAACCTTAAGCCTGTAAACTATAATCCCTTAGCCCTAAACCTAAACATTGAGACCTAAACACTGAATCCTAAGCACTAAACCCTAAACCTTGTACCCTATACCCTAAGCCATAAACCTTAAACCCCGAGACCTAAACCCTAAACCCTAAATGCTATGCACTAAACCCTAAACACAATACCCAAAACCCTAAATATTAAACCTTAAAACCTAAACAATAAAAATAAATCCTAAACCCTAAACCCTAAGCCCTAAATTTTAATCCCTTAGCCCTAAACCTTAAATCCTGAGACCTAAATCCCTAGCCCTAAACCCTAAACCCTAAACCCTAAAACCTCAACCATAAATATTAAACCATAAACCATAAATCCTAAACCCTAAACACTAAAATTGAAACCCTAACCCCTAAATAAACCTTGAATTATAAATACCATAAACACTAAAAATTTAGCCCTAAACCCTAAACCCTAAACCATAAACCTTAAGCCATAAACTGTAATCCCTTAGCCCTAAACCTAAACCTTGAGTCCTAAACACTAAATCCTAAGCACTAAACCCTAAACCCTGTACCATATACCCTAAGCCATAAACCTTAAACCCTGAGACCTAAACCCTATACCGTAAATCCTATGCACTAAACCCTAAAACCAATACCCAAAACCCTAAATATTAAACCTTAAAACATAAACAATAAACCATAAATCCTAAACCCTAAGGCCTAAACTCAAAACCATAAACCCAAAACCCTAAACCCTAAACTATAATCCCTTAGCCCTAAACCTTAAATCTTGAGACCTAAATCCTAAATCCTAAATCCTAAACACTAAACCATAAACATTAAACCCTAAACCGTAAACAATAAACCATAAATCCTAAACCCTAAACCCTAAACTTGAAATCCTAAATCCTGAACTCTAAACCCTAAAAACTAAACATTGAATCCTAAATACCATAAACCCTAAACCCTATACCCTAAACCCAAACCCTAAACCCTAAGCCCTATAATATAATCCCTTAGCCCTAAACCTTAAATTGTGAGACCTAAACCTAAACCCTAAACCGTAAACCCCGATCACTAACACCTAAACCATGAGCACTAGAACCTAAACCCTAAACTCTAAACTTGAAACCCTAAAACCTAAACCATAAACCATAAACCCTAAAAACTAAACCTTGAATCGTAAACCTCATATACCCTAAACCTTTAGCCCTAAACAATAAATTCTAAACCCTAAACCCTAAGCCTTAAACTGTAATCCCTTAACCCTAAACCTTAAACTCTGAGACCTAAAACCCGGACCTAATCCCTAAACCCTAAAGTCAAAACCCTAAACCCTAAACCCTAATGTAAAAACCCTAAACCCTAAACCTTAAAAACTAAACCTTGAATCATAAACCCCATAAACCCTAAACCTTTAGCCCTAAACAATAAACCCTAAACCTTGAACTCTACAAAAACTAAACCCTAAGCCCTAAACTATAATAAATCAGCCCTAAAACTTAAACAAAGACCTAAACCCTAGACCCTAAACCCTCAACCCTAAATCCTAAAGCCTAAAGCCTAAAACCTAAACCCTAAACCATTAGCAATAAATCTTAAACCAAAAACCATAAATATTAAACTCTAAACCGTAAACCATAAACCATAAATCATAAACACTAAACCCTAAAATTGAAACACTAAACCCTAAACACTAAACCCTAAATACTAAATCCTAAACCCTAAACCCTAATAACTAAACCTTGAATTGTAAAACCCCATAAAAATTTGCCTAAACCATAAACCTTAAACCCTAAACGCTAAACCCTAAAATGTAATCCCTTAGCAATAAAGTTCAAAACCCGAGACTTAAGGCCTAAACCCTTAGCACTAAATTATTAACCCTTAGCCTAAATATTAAAACCTAAAACTTAAACCATAAACATTAAATCCTAAACCCTAAACCCTAAACTCAAAACCCTAAACCTTAAACCCTAAACCCTAAAAACTAAACCTTGAATCGTAAACCTCATATACCCTAAACCTTTAGCCCTAAACAATAATTTCTAAACCCTAAACCCTAAGCCTTAAACTATAATCCCTTAACCCTAAACCTTAAACTCTGAGACCTAAAACCTGGACCCTAATCCCTAAACCTTAAATTCAAAACCCTAAACCCTAAACCCTAATGTAAAACCCTAAACCCTAAACCTTAAAAACTAAACCTTGAATCATAAACCCCATAAACCCTAAACCTTTAGCCCTAAACAATAAAACCTAAACCTTGAACTCTAAACATTAAACCCTAAGCCCTAAACTATAATAAATCAGCCCTAAAACTTAAACAATGAGGACCTAAACCCTAAACCCTAAACCCTCAACCCTAAATCCTAAAGCCTAAAGCATAAAACCTAAACCCTAAACCATTAACAATAAACCTTAAACCCAAAACCATAAATATTAAACTCTAAACCGTAGAAACCATAAACCATAAATCATAAACACTAAGCCTAAAATTGAAACACTAAACCCTAAATCCTAAATCCTAAACCCTAAAACCCGATAACTAAACCTTGAATTATAAACCCCATAAAAATTTACTCCTAAACCATAAACCTTAAACCCTAAATGCTAAACCCTAAACTGTAATCCCTTAGCAATAAAGTTCAAACCCGAGACATAAAACCCTAAACCCTTAGCACTAAATTATTAACCCTTAACCCTAAATATTAAAACCTAAAACTTAAACCTTAAACCTTAAATCATAAACCCTAAACCCTAAACCCAAGGCCTAAACCCTAAACCCTAAACCTAAAAATAAACAATGAATCATAAACCCAAAAACCCTAAACCTTTAGCCCTAAACCATAAACCTTAAACCCCAAACACAAAACCCTAAACCCCGAGCACTAAGGCCTAAACAAGTAAACCCTAAACATTAAACCCTTAACTATAAACCATAACCCATAAATCTTAAACCCTAAACCATAAACTTGAAACCCTAAACCATAAATTCTAAAAACTAAACCTTGAATCAGTAAACCCCATAAACCCTAAACCATAAAGCCTCAACCCCTAAACCCTAAACTATAAACCCTTAGCCCTAAACCTTAAACCCTAAGACATAAACCCTAAAAAATAAAACCTAAACCTTAAAACCTAAACAATAAAATATCAACCATAAATTCTAAACCCTAAACCCTAAACTCAAACCCTAACTCTTAAACCCTAAACCCTAAACCCTAAGCCCTAAACTATAATCCCTTAGCCCTAAACTTTAAACCCCGAGATCTAAACCCTAAACCCCGAGCACTAAACCCTAAACCCTAAACTCTAAACTCAAAACCCCAAACCTTAAACCTTAAAACCCTAAAAACTAAACCTTGAATCATAAACCTCATATACCGTAAACCTTTAGCCCTAAACTATAAATTTTAAATTCTAAACCCTAAGCCTTCCCTTAGCCCTAAACCTTAAATCCTAAGACTTATACCCTAAACCCTAAGCCCTAAACCCTAAAGTAAAAACCCTAAACCCTAAACCCTAAACCATATATAATAAACCCTAAACCCTAAATCCTAAACCCTAAAACTAAACCTTAAATCGTAAACCCCATAAACCCTAAACCTTGAGCCTTAAATAATAAACCATAAACCCTAAACTGTAATCGCTTAGTCCTAAACCTTAAACCCCGAGACCTAAACCCTAAACCCTAAATCCTAAACATTGAGCACAAAAACCTTAACCCTAAACCCTAAATATTAAACCCTAAACCATAAACCATAAACCATAAATCCTAATCCCTAAAACCCTAAATTTGATGAAACCCTAAACCCTAAGCCCTAAAATATAATCGGTTAGCCCTAAACCTTAAACCACGATACCTAAACCCTAAACCTTAAACCTTAAAAATTAACGGTTGAATTGTAAACCCAATAAACCCTAAGCCCTAAACTATAATCCCTTAGCCCTAAACCATAAACTTTGAGACCTAAACATTAAAAACTAAACCTTTAGTCATAAAACCTAAACTCTAAGCACTCAACCCTATACCCTATACCCTGCCTACGTCGTAAACCCTAAAACTTAAACCCTAAACCATAAACCATAAATCGTAAATCATAAACCCTAAACCCTAAAACCCAAACCCTAAAACCTAAAGACTAAACCTTTAATCATAAAACCCATACACCCTAAACCTTAAGCCCTAAACCCTAAACCCTAAACCCTAAACCCTAAACCCTAAGCCCTAAGCCCTAAACTATAATCACTTAGCCATAAACCCTAAACCCTAAATGTTAAACCTTGAATTGTAAAGCCCATAAACCCTAAACCTTTAGCCCTAAACCCTAAACCCTAAATCCCAAATATTAAACCCTAAACTTTAAACCACCAAAACATTAAATCCTAAACCCTAAACCCTAAAAATCTAAGCACTAAACCTAAACTAATAAAACGAAACCGTGAGATCGTAAAGGCCTAAAAAAATTAAATCTAAACCTTAAACCAAAAACCCTAAATCTTAAACCCTAAACACTAAACCCTAAAGTCAAACCCTAAACCCTAAACCCTAAACATTAAACCCTAAACCATATAACCATAAACCATAAACCATAAAAATAACCTTTGATAAGTAAACCCATAAACCCTAAACATTTATCCTAAACTCTAATCCCTTAGCCCTAAACGTTAAACCACGATACCTAAACAATAAACCCTAATCAATAAAAGTAAGCACTAAACCCTAAACCTTAAACCTTAAACCATGAACCATAAATCCTAAACCCTAAACCATAAAACCTAATAACTAAACCTTGAATGGTAAACACCATAAACCTTTAGCCCTAAACCCTAAACCCTAAACCCTAAGCCTAATCCTAAACTTTAATCCATTAGGCCCTAAACTTAAACCCCGAAACCTAAACCCTAAACCTTAACCATAAACCCTAAAAACTCGGCACTACTAAACCCCGAAAACTTAACCCTACATACTAAACCATAAATCCTAAACCCTAAACACTAAACTTGAAACCCTAAATCCTAAACACTAATCCCTAAAAATTAAACCTTGAATCGTAAACCCTATAAACCCTAAAGCTTTGGCCCTAAACACTAAACCCTAAACCTTCGGTAGTAAACTATAATCCCTTAGCCCTAAACCTAAAACACGAGACCTAAACCATAAACCCTAAGCACTAAACCCTAAACTCTCTATACCCTATACCCTATACCCTAAGCAATAAACCTTAAACCCTAAGACCTAAATCCTAAACCCTATACCCTAAACCCTATGCACTAAACCCTAAACCCTAAAACCTAAATATTAAACCTTAAAATGTAAAGAATAAACCATAAATCCTAAACCCTAGGCCTTAGGCTCAAAACCCTAAACCCTAAAGATCATAATCCCTAACCCTAATCCCTTAAATCCTGAGACCTAACCCTCGTCCTAAACCTAAACCCTAAACATTAAACACTAAACCTGTAAACCATAAACCATAAATCTTAAACCCTAAACCATAAACTTGAAACCCTAAACCCTAAAACATAAATCCTAAAAACTAAACATTGAATCCTAAATCCCATAAACCCTAAACCTTTAACCCTAAAACATAAACCCTAAGCCCTAAACTCCAAACCCTAAACCCTAAGCCATTAACTATAATCCACCTTAAACCCTAAGACCTAAACCCTAAACCCTAAACCATGAACCTTAAACCCAAAACATTAAGGCGTAAACCAGTAAACCATAAATCATAAACCCTAAACCCTAAAACCTAAGAACTAAACCTTGAATCGTAAACCCATAAACTAAACCTTTAGCCCTAAGCCATTAACCCTAACCCTAAACCCTAAGCCCTAAGGCCTAAACTCTAATCTCTTAGCCATAAACCTTAAACCCTAAGAACTAAACCCTAAACCCTAAAAACTAATCCTAAACCCTAAACCCTAAATCCTAAAAATAAACCCTCAACCACGAGCACTAAATCCTAAACCCTAAACCATAAACAATAAATCCTAAACCCTAAACAATAAACCCTAAACCCTAAACCCTAAACCCTAAAAACTAAACCTTGAATCGTAAAACCTAAACCATAAATCGTAATCTCTAAACCCTAAATTAGAAACTCTAAACCCAAAACCCAAAAACCTAAACACTAATCCCTAAAACCTAAAAACTAAAATTGAATCATAAATCCCATAAACCCTAAACCCTTAACCCTAATCCCTAAAATATAATCCCTAGCCCTAAACATTAGGCCCCGGACCAAAACCTTAAACCCTAAACCCTAAAACCTAAATAATAAACCACCGAGCACTAAATAGTAAACCCTAAACCCTAAATATTAAATCCTGCACTATAAACCATAAACCATAAATCCTAAACCCTAAACCCTAGGCTCAAACCCTAGGCCTAAAACATAAACCCAAAACCCAAACCCTAAAAAAAGGCCGGATCGTAAACCTCGTAAACTCTAAACACTAAACACTAAACCCTAAACCCTAAGCCCTAAAATGTAATCCCTTAGCCCTAAACCCTAACCCATAAATCTTGAGCACTAAACCCTAAACCCTAAACCCTAAATATTAAACCCTAATCCCAAAAACTAATCCTTGAATCGTAAAACCCATATATTGTAAACCCTAAACCCTAAACTCGAAACTCTAAACACCAAAAGATAAGTTGTAAACTGTAATCAATTAGCCCCTAAAACTTAAACCCTAAGATTTAAATCCTAAACCATAAACCCTAAACCCTAAACCCCAAAAATCAAACCCTAAACTGTAAGCCATAAACTATAAATAATAACCCTAAACCCTAAAATCCAAACCCTAAACCATAAACCATAAAAATTAAACATTGAATAGTAAACCTCATAAACCCTAAAACCTAAACCCTAAAAGCCTAAACCCTAAACCCTAATATCTAAACTCAAAACCCCGAGCACTAAACCCTAAACCCTAATATCTAAACTCAAAACCCTAAACCCTAAACCCTAAACCCTAAAAACTGAACCTTGAATCATAAACCTCATATACCATAAACCTTTAGCCCTACATCAGAAATTCTAAACTCTAAACCCTAAGCCTTAAACTATAATCCCTTAGCCCTAAACCTTAAACCCCGAGACCTAAAACCTAAACCCTATGCACTAAACCCTAAAGTCAAAACGCTAAACCCTAAACCCTAAACCATAAATCATAAACCATAAATCATAAACCCTAAATCCAAAACCCTAAAAACTAAACCTTAAATCGTAAACCCCATAAACTCTAAAACTTGAGCCTTAAACAATAAATCCTAAACTGTAATCACTTAGTCCTAAACCTTAAACCCCGAGACCTAGACCCTAAACCATAAATCCTAAACATTGAGACAAAACCATTAACCCTAAACCCTAAATATTAAACCCTAAACCATAAATCCTAATCCCTAAACCCTAAACTTGACGAAACCCTAAGCCCTAAAATGTAATCGGTTAGCCCTAAACCTTAAACCCCGATACCTAAACCCTAAACCCTAAACCTTAAAAATTAAAAGTTGAATTGTAAACCCCATAAACCCTAAACCTTTATCCATGAACCCAAATTCCTAAAACCTCAACCCTTAACCCTAAGCCCTAAACTATCATCCCTTAGGCCTAAACCTTAAACCTTGAGACCTAGACATTAAAAACTAAACCTTTAGTCATAAACCCTAAACGCTATACCCTAAACCCTAAACCCTATACCCTATACCATACACCCTAAACCCTAAACCCTAAAACTTAAACCCTAAACCCTAAACCATAAATCATAAATCATAAACCCTAAACCCTATACTCAAACCCTAAACCCTAAAACCCAAACCCTAAACCCTAAAGAATAAACCTTTAATCATAAAACCCATACACCCTAAACCTTAAGCCCTAAACAATAAACCCTAAACCCTAAACCCTAAGCCTTAAACTATAATCCCTTGGCTATAAACCCTAAACACTAACAACTAAACCCTTAACGCTAAACGTAAACCGGATTGTAAAGCCCATAAACCCTAAATATTTATACCTAAACCCTAAATCCTAAATATTAAACCCTAAACTATAAACTAAAAACCTTAAATCCTAAACCCTAAACACTAAAATATAAACACTAAACCCTAAACCCTAAACCCTAAACTCTTAAAACTAAACCGTGATTGTAAACCCTAAAGTCAAAACCCTAAATCCTAAATCCTAAATGTCAAACCCTAAACCCTAAACCATAAACCCTCAACCCTAAACCCTAAACCCTAAAAACTAAGAACTAAACTCTAATCCCTTAGCCCTAAATGTTAAACCCTGAGATATAAACAATAAACCCTAAACAATAAAAACTGAGCACTAAACCCTAAACCCTAAACCCTAAATATTAAACCCTAAACCTTAAACCATGAACCATAAATCCTAAACCCTAAACCATAAAACCTAATAACTAAACCTTGAATCATAAACACCATAAACCTTTAGCCCTAAACCCTAAACCCTAAACCCTAAGCCCTTAGGAATAAAATTTAATCTTTTAGCCCTAAACCTTAAACCATGAGACCTAAAACCTAAACCCTAAACCCTTAATAGTAAACCCTAAAACCTAAGCACTAAACCCCGAAACCTTAACCCTAAATATTAAACCATAAATCCTAAACCCTAAACACTAAACTCAAAACCCTAAACCATAAAAATTAAACCTTGGAATCGTAAACCCCATAAACCCTAAACCTTTCACCCTAATCACTAAACCCTAAACCTTAAGCCGTAAACTATAATCCCTTAGCCCTAAACCATGAGCACTAAACCCTAAACTCTCTACCCTATAACCTATACCCTAAGCCATAAACCTTAAACCTTGAGACCTAAATCCTAAACCCTATACCCTAAACCCTAAAACCTAAATATTAAACCTTAAAACGTAAAGAATAAACCATAAATCCTAAACCCTAAACCTTAAACTCAAACCCTAAACCTGAAACCATAAACACTAAATTGTAATCCCTTAGCCCTAAATCTTAAATCCCGAGGACCTAAACCCTAAATCCTAAAACCTAAACCCTAAACATTAGAAACTAAACTATAAACAATAAACCATAAATCCTAAACCCTAAACCATAAACTTGAAACCCTAAGCTGTAAACCATAAACCCTAAAAACTAAACATTAAATCCTATATCCATAAACCCTAAACCTTTAGCCCTAAACCATAAACAATAAACCCTAAACCCTAAACTCCAAAACCTAAACACTAAGCCATTAACTATAATCCACCTTAAACCCTAAGACCTAAACCCTAAACCCTAAACCCAAAACATTAAACCGTAAACCGTAAACCATAAACCATAAATCATAAATCCTAAACCCTAAACCCTAAAACCTAAAAACTAAACCCGAATCGTAAACCCATAAACTAAACCTTTGGCCCTAAACCATAAACCCTAACACCTAAACCCTAAACACTAAGCCCTAAACTCTAATCCCTTAGCCCTAAACCTTAAACCCTAAGAACTAAACCCTAAACCCTAAATATTAATCCTAAACCCTAAACCCTAAATCCTAAAAATAAACCCTAAACCCCGAGCACTAAATCCTAAACCCTAAATCACAAACCATAAACAATAAACCCTAAACCCTAAACAATAAACCCTAAACACTAAACACTAAACCCTAAACCCTAAACACTAAACCCTAAAAACTAAATCTTGAATCATAAACTCTAAACCATAAATTATAATCTCTAAACCCTAAATTAGAAACCCTAAACCCTAAAACCTAAAACCTAAAAACTAAACATTAAATCATAAATCCCATAAACCCTCAACCTCAACCCTAAACCCTAATCCCTAAAATATAATCCCCTAGCCCTAAACATTAAACCCCGAGACCAAACCTTAAACCCTAAACCCTAAATCCTAAATCCTAAACCCTAAACCCCGAGCACTAAACAAGTAAACCCTAAACCATAAATATTAAATCCTACACTATAAACCATAAACCATCAATCCTAAACCCTAAACCCTAAACTCAAAACCCTAAAACCTAAAACACAAACCCTAAACCCAAACCCTAAACCCAAACATTGAATCAAAACCCCGTAAACCCTAAACGATAAACCATAAACACTAAACTCTAAACCCTAAACCGTAAGCCCTAAAATGTAATCCCTTAGCCCTAAATCCTAAACCATATATCTTGAGCACTAAACCCTAAACCCTAAACAATAAATATTAAACCCTAATCAATAAACTTAAAACCCTAATCCCAAAAACTAATCCTTGAATCGTAAAACCCATATAACCAAAACCCTAAACCCTAAACTCTAAACTCTAAACACCAAACGATAAGCCGTAAAGCTGTAATCGATTAGCCCTAAAACTTAAACCCTAAGATTTAAATCCTAAATCCTAAACCCCGAGCACTAAACCCTAAACCCTAAACCCCAAAAATCAAACCCTAAACCGTAAGCCATAAACTATAAATAATAAACCCTAAACCCTAAAACCAAACCCTAAACCCTAAACAATAAAAATTAAACATTGAATCATAAACCTCATAAACCCTAAACCCTAAACCCTAAACCCCGAGCACTAAACCCTAAACCCTAATATCTACACTAAGAACCCTAAACCCTAAACCCTAAACCCTAAAAACTAAACCTTGAATCATAAACCTCATATACCATAAACCTTTAGCCCTACACTGTAAATTCTAAACTATAAACCCTAAGCCTTAAACTGTAATCCCTTAGCCCTAAACCTTAAACCCCGAGACCTAAACCCTAAACCCTAAGCACTAAACCATAAAGTCAATACCCTAAACCTAAACAATAAACCATAAATAAACCCTAAATCCTAAACCCTAAAAACTAAACCTTAAATCATAAACCCCATAAAACCTAAAACATGAGGCTTAAACAATAAACCCTAAACCGTAATCACTTAGTCCTAAACCTTAAACCCCGAGACCTAAACCCCTGAACCATAAATCCTAAACATTGAGCACAAAACCCTTAATCCTAAACCCTAAACCCTAAACCATAAATTCTAATCCCTAAAACCCTAAACTCAATGAAACCATAAACCCTAAACCCTAAAATGTAATACGTTAGCCCTAAACCTTAAACCCCGATATCTAAACCCTAAACCCTAAACCTTAAAAATTAAAATTTGAATTGTAAACCCCATAAACCCTAAACCTTGATCCATGATCCTTAATTCCTAAAACCTCAACCCTTAACCCTAAGCCCTAAACTATAATCCCTTACCCCTAAACCTTAAACCTTGAGACCTAAACATTAAAAACTAAACCATTAGTCATAAACACTAAACCCTAAACCCTAAACCCTATACCCTAAACCCTAAACCTAAACCCTAAAACTTAAACCCTAAACCATAAACCATAAATCATAAATCATAAACCCTAAACCCTATACTTGATCCCTAAACCCTAAAACCCAAACCCTAAACCTAAAGACTAAGGCTTTTAATCATAAAACCCGTACACCCTAAACCTTAAGCCCTAAAACCATAAACCCTAAACCCTAAACCCTAAACCCTAAGCCCTAAACTATAATCCCTTAGCTATAAACCCTAAACCCTAACAACTAAACCCTTAACCCTAAATACTAAACCTTGAATTGTAAATCCCATAAACCCTAAACCTTTAGCCCTAAACCCTAAATCCTAAATATAAAACCCTAAACTATAAAACATAAACCTTAAATCCTAAACCCTAAACACTAAAATCTAAACACTAAATGATAAACCCTAAACCCTAAACTCTTAAAACTAAAACATGAATCGTAAACCCTAAACCATAAAATCTAAACCTTAAACCCAAAACCCTAAATCTTAAACCCTAAACACTAAACCCTAAATCCTAAACCCTAGAGTCAAAACCCTAAATCCTAAACCCTAAACCATAAACCCTAAAAACTAACCTTTGAATCGTTAAACCCATAAATAAACCTTTAGCCCTAAACCCTAAACCCTAAAACCTAAGAACTAAACTCTAATCCCTTAGCCCTAAATGTTAAACCCGAGACCTAAACAGTAAACCCTAAACAATAAAAAGGCTGAGCACTAAACCCTAAACCCTAAACCCTAAATATTAAACCCTAAACCTTAAACCATGAACCATAAATCCTTAACCATAAACCATAAAACCTAATAACTAAACCCTGAATCGGAAACACCATAAACCTTTAGCCCTAAACTCTAAACCCTAAACCCTAAGGCTTTAGCCATAAAATTTAATCCCTTAGTCATAAACCTTAAACCTTGAGACCTAAACCCTAAACCCTAAACCCTTAACCGTAAACCCTAAAACCTGAGCACTAAACCTTGAAATGTTAACCCTAAATATTAAACCATAAATCCTAAACCCTAAACACTAAACTCAAAACCCTAAACCCTAAACACTAAACCCTAAAAATTAAACCTTGAATCATAAATCCCATAAACCTTAAACCTTTTTCCTCATCACTAAACCCTAAACCTTAAGCCGTAAACTATAATCCCTTAGCCCTAAACCTAAAACTTGAGACCTAAACCCTAAACCCTAAGCACTAAACCCTAAACTCTCTACCCTATACCCTATACCCTAAGGCTATAAACCTTAAACCATGAGACCTAAATCCCAAAACCTATACCCTAAACCCTATGCACTAAACCCTAAAACCTAAAACCTAAATATTAAACCTTAAAATGTAAAGAATAAACAATAAATCCTAAACCCTAAACCTTAAACTCGAAACCCTAAACCCGAAACCATAAACAATAAACCGTAATCCCTTAGCCCTAAACCTTAAATACCGAGACCTAAACCATAAATCCTAAACCCTAAACCCTAAACCCTAAACATTAAACACTAAACTATAAACCATAAACCATAAATCCTCAACCCTAAACCATAAAATTGAAACCATAAACCCTAAAAACTAAACATTAAATCATAAATCCCATAAACCCTAAACCTTTAGCCTTAAACCCTAAACTCCAAACCCTAAACCCTAAGCCATTAACTATAATCCACCTTAAACCCTAAGACCTAAACCCTAAACCCCGAGCCTTAAACCCAAAACATTAAACCGTAAACCGTAAACCATAAATCATAAACCCTAAACCCTAAAACCTAAAAACTAAACCTGAATCGGATAAAACCCATAAACTAAACCTTTAGCCCTAAACCATAAACCCTAACCCCCTAAACCCTAAGGCCTAAGCCATAAACTGTAATCCCTTAGCCCTAAAATTTAAACCCTAAGAACTAAACCCTAAACCTTAAAACCTAATCCTAAACCCTAAACCTTAAAAATAAACCCTAAACCCCGAGCACTAAATCGTAAACAATAAACCACAAACCATATACAATAAATCCTAAACCCTAAACAATAAAACCTAAACCCTAAACCCTAAACACTAAACCCTGGGCCCCTAAATCCTAAAAAAATAAACCGGATCGTAAACCCTAAACAATAAATCGTAATCTCTAAAGGCCCTAAACCCAAAACCCTAAACCCTAAACCCTAAAACCTAAAAATTAAACATTAAATCATAAATATCATAAAACCTAAACCCTAAACCCTAATCCCTAAACTATAATCACCTAACCCTAAACATTAAACCCTAAGACTAAAACCTTAATCCCTAAACCCTAAACCCTAAATCCTAAACCCTAAGGCCACCGGGCACTCGTCCTAAACCCTAAACCCTAAATATTAAATCCTACACTATAAACCATAAACCATAAATCCTAAACCCTAAACCCTAAACTCAAAACCATAAAGGCCTAAAACATAAACCCTAAACCCAAACCCTAAAACTAAACCTTGAATTGTAAACCTCAGTAAGCCTAAACGATAAACCCTAAACACTAAACATTAAACCCTAAACCCTAAGCCCTAAAATGTAATCCCTTAGCCCTAAACCCTAAACCATAAATATTGAGCACTAAACCCTAAACCCTAAACCCTAAATATTAAACCCTAAACTATAAACGTGAAACCCTAATCCCAAAAAACTAATCCTTGAATCATAAAACCCATATACCCTAAGCTCAAAACTCTAAACCCCAAATGATAAGCCCTAAACTATAATTGATTAGCCCTAAAATTTAAACCCTAAGATATAAATCCTAAACCATAAACCCTAAACCCTAAATCCTAAACCCTAAGCACTAAATCCTAAACCCTAAACCATAACCCATAAAATATAAATAATAAACCCTAAAATCCAAACTCTAAACCATAAAAATTAAACCTTGAATCATAAACCCCATAAACCCTAAACCCTAAACCCCGAGCACTAAACCCTAAACCCTAATCTCTAAATTCAAAACCTTAAACCCTCGAACCCTAAACCCTAAAAACTAAACCTTGAATCATAAACCCTATACCGTAAACCTTTAGCCCTAAACTATAAATTCTAAACTCTAAACCCTAAGCCTTAACTATAATCCCTTATCCCTTAACCTTAAAACACGAGACCTAAACCCTAAAACCTAAGCCCCAAACCCTAAAGTAAAAACCCTAAACCCTAAACCATAAACCATAAATCATAAACCCTAAACCCTAAATGCTAAACCCTAAAAACTAAACCATTAAATCGTAAACCCCAAAACCATAAACATTGATCCTTAAACAATAAACCCTAAAGCTGTAATCGCTAGACCTAAACCTTAAACCCTTGGACCTAAACCCTAAACCCTAAATCCTAAACATTGAGCACAAAACCCTTAACCCTAAACCCTAAATATTAAACCCTAAACCACAAACCATAAATCCTAATCCCTAAAACCCTAAACTCGAAAAAAACCCTAAACCCTAAGCCCTAAACCTTAAACCCCGATACCTAAACCATAAACCCTAAACCTTAAAACTTAAAATTTGAATTGTAAACCCCATAAACCCTAAACCTTTATCCATGAACCCTAATTCCTAAAACCTCAACCCTCAACCCTAAGCCCTAAACTATAATCCCTTAGCCCTAAACCTTAAACCTTGAGACCTAAACATTAAAAACTAAACATAAAACATAAAACATAAACCCTATACCCTAAACCCTATACCCTATACCTTAAACCCTAAACCTTAAACCCTAATACTTAAACCCTAAACCATAAACCATAAATCGTAAATCATAAACCCTAAACCCTATACTCAAAACCCTAAACCCTAAAACCCAAACCATAAACCCTAAAGACTAACCTTCAATCATAAAACACGTTCCCAACACCTAAACCTTAAGCCCTAAACCATAAAACATAAACCCTAAAAACTAAACCCTAAACTATAATCCCTTAGCTGTAAACCCTAAACCCTAACAACTAGGCCTAAAACCTAAACGCTAAACGTTGAATTATAAAGCCCATAAACCCTAAACCTTTAGCCCTAAACCCTAAACCCTAAACCCTAAACTCTTAAAACTAAAGGCTGTGAATCATAAACCCTAAACCATAAAATATAAACCTTAAACCCAAAACCCTAAATCTTAAACCCTAAACACTAAATCCCAAATACTAAACCCTAAAGTCAAACCCTAAATCCTAAACCAAAATGTTAAACACTAAACCCTAAATCTTAAACCCTAAACACTAAACACTAAATACTAAACCCTAAAGTCAAAACCCTAAATCCTAAACCCAAAAGGTTAAACCCTAAACCCTAAACCAAAAACCCTAAAAACTAACCTTTGAATCATAAAACCCATAAACCCTAAACCTTTACCCTAAACCATAAACCCTCAACCCTAAACCCTAAACCCTAAACCCTAAAAACAAAGAACTAAACTCTAATCCCTTAGCCCTAAATGTTAAACCATGAGACCTAAACAATAAACCCTAAACAATAAAAACCGAGAACTAAACCCTAAACTCTAAATATTAAACCCTAAATCTTAAACAATGAACCATAAATCCTAAACCCTAAATCCTAAACCCTAAACCATAAAACCTAATAACTAAACCTTGAATAGTAAACACCATAAACCTTTAGCCCTAAACCCTAAACCCTAAACCCTAAGCCCTAAACTTTAATCCCTTAGCCCTAAACCTTAAACCCCGGAGACCTAAACCCTAAACCCTAAACCCTTAATCGTAAACCCTAACCCTAAATATTAAACCATAAATCCTAAACCCTAAACACTAATCTCGAAACCCTAAACCCTAAACACTAAACCCTATAAATTAAACCTTGAATTGTAAACCCCATAAACACTAAACGTTTAGCCCTAAACACTAAACCATAAACCTTAAGCCGTAAACTATAATCCCTTAGCCCTAAACCTAAAACATGAGACCTAAACCCTAAACCCTAAGCACTAAACCCTAAACTCTCTACTGTACCCTATACCCTAAGCCATAAACCTTAAACCATGAGACCTAAATCCTAAACCCTATACCCTAAACCCTATGCACTAAACCATAAACCCTAAAACCTAAATATTAAAGCTTAAAACATAAAGAATAAACAATAAATCCTAAACCCTAACCCTTAAAATTGAAACCCTAAACCTGAAACCATAAACATTAAACTGTAATCCCTTAGCCCTAAACCTTAAATCTTGAAATCTAAACCCCTAAATCCTAAACCCTAAACCCTAAACCCTAAAAATTAAACACTAAACTATAAACCAAAAACCATGAATCCTAAACCCTAAAGGCGTAAACTTGAAACCCTAAACCCTAAACCCTAAACCCTAAAACTAACCATTGAATCCTAAATCACATAAACCATAGACCCTAAACCCTAAAATCTAAACTCCAAACCCTAAACCCTAAACCCCGAACCTTAAACCCAAAATATTAAACCATAAACGCGTAAACCATAAACCATAAATCATAAACCCTAAACCCTAAAACCTAAAAACTAAACCTTGAATCGTAAAACCCATAAACTAAATCTTTAGCCCTAAAACATAAACCCTAACCCCTAAACCCTAAACCCTAAGCCCTAAATTGTAATCCCTTAGCCCTAAACCTTAAACCCTAAGAAGTAAACCCTAAACCCTAAACCCTAGGCCCTAAGGCCTAAACCCTAAACCCTAAAAATAAACCCTAAACCCTAAGCACTAAATCCTAATACCTAAACTACAGGCCATGAGGCAATAAACCCTAAACCATAAACAATAAACCCTAAACCCTAAACACTAAACCCTAAACCCTAAACCCTAAAAGCTAAACATTGAATCGTAAACCCTAAACCATAAATCGTAAAATCTCTAAACCCTAAATTTGAAACCCTAAACCCAAAACCATAATCCCTAAACCCTAAACCCTAAAACTTAAAAATTAAACATTGAATCATAAATTCCATAAACCCTAAACCCTAAACCCCAAACTATAATCCCCTAGCCCTAAACATTAAACCTAAGACCAAAACCTTAAACCCTAAACCCTAAATCTTAAAACCTAAACCCCGAGCATTAAACCCTAAACCCTAAACCCTAAATATTAAATCCTACACTATAAACCATAAACCATAAATCATAAACCTTAAACTCAAAACCTAAAACCTAAAACATAAACCCTAAACCAAAACCCTAAAAACTAAACCTTAAATATAGTTCTTTGGCCATAAACCCTAAGCCCTAAAATGTAATCCCTTAGCCCTAAACCCTAAACCATAAATCTTGAGCACTAAACCCTAAACCCTAAATATTAAACCCTAAACTATAAACTTGAAACTCTAATCCCAAAAACTAATCCTTGGAATCGTAAACCCCATATACCCTAAACCCTAAAACCCTAAACTCAAAACTCTAAACCCCCAACGATAAGCACTAACTTGTAATCGATTAGCCCTAAAACTTAAACCCTAAGATCTAAATCCTAAACCATAAACCCTAAACCCTAAATCCTAAGCACTAAACCCTAAACCCTAAACACAAAAAATCAAACCCTAAACCGTAATCCATAAACAATAAATAAAAACCATAAACCCTAAAATCCAAACCCTAAACAATAAACCATAAAAATTAAACCTGAATCATAAACCCCATAAATCCTAAACCCTAAACCCTAAAAACTAAACCTTGAATAATAAACCTCATATACCGTAAACCTTTAGCCCTAAACTATAAATTCTAAACTCTAAACCCTAAGCCTAAAGCTGTAATCCCTTAGACCTGAACCTTAAACCACGAGACCTAAAACCTAAACCCTAAGCCCTAAACCCTAAAGTCAAAACACTAAACCATAAACCATAAACTATAAATCATAAACCCTAAACCCTAAATCCTAAACCCTAAAAACTAAACCTTAAATCTTAAACCCCATAAACCCTAAACCTTGAGCATTAAACAATAAACCCTAAACTGTAATCACTTAGTCCTAAACCTTAAACCCCGAGACCTAAACCCTAAACCCTAAATCCTAAAAATTGAGCACAAAACCCTTAACCCTAAACCATAAACCATAAACCATAAATCATAATCCCTAAAACCCTAAACTCGATGAAACCATAAACCCTAATCCCTAAAATGTAATCGGTTAGCCTAAACCTTAAACACTTTACCTACCTAAACCCTAAACCCTAAACCTTAAAAATTAAAAGTTGAATTGTAAACCCCATAAACCCTAAACATTTATCCATGAACCTTAATTCTTAAAACCTCAACCCTTAACCCTAAGCCTAAACTACAATCCCTTAGCCCTAAACCTTAAACCTTGAGACCTAAACATTAAAAACTAAACCTTTAGTCATAAACCCTAAACCCTATACCCTATACCCTAAACCCTAAACCTTAAACCCTAAACCATAAACCATAAATCATAAATCATAAACCCTAAACCCTATACTCAAAACCCTAAACCCTAAAACCCAAACCATAAACCCTAAAGACTAAACCTTTAAAATAAAAACCATACACCCTAAACCTTAAGCCGTAAACCATAGGCCTTAAACCCTAAACCCTAAGCCCTAAACTGTATTCCCTTGGCTGTAAAGCCTAAACCCTAACAACTAAACCCTAAACCCTAAACACTAAACCTTGAATTGTAAAGCCCATAAACCCTAAACATTTAGCCCTAAACCCTAAGCCCTAAACCTTAAACCCTAAATCCTAATCCTTAAACCCTAAACCTTAAGGCCTAAATCCTAAATATTAAACCCTAAACTCTAAACCATAAATATTAAATCCTAAACCCTAAACACTAAAATCTAAACACTAAACCCTAAACCCTAAACCCTAAACTCTTAAAACTAAAGGTGAATCGTAAATCCTAAACCATAAAATCTAAACCTTAAACACAAAACCCTAAATCTTAAACCCTAAACAATAAACCCTAAATCCTAAACCCTAAAGTCAAAACCCTAAATCCTAAACCCTAAACGTTAAACCCTAAACCATAAACCATAAACCCTAAAACTAAGAACTAAACTCTAATCCCTTATCCTAAACGTTAAACTCGAGACCTGAACAATAAACCCTCAAAATAAAAACTAATCACTAAACCGTAAACTCTAAACCCTAAACCCTAATCCCTAAACCCTAAACCATAAAACCTAATAACTAAACCTTGAATCATAAACACCATAAACCTTTAGCCCTAAAACCTAAGCCCTAAGCCCTAAACTTTAATCCCTTAGCCCTAAACCTTAAACCACGAGACCTAAACCCTAAACACTAAACCCTTAACCGTAAAACCTAAAACCTAAGCACTAAACCCTGAAACCTTAACCGTAAATATTAAACCATAAATCCTAAACCCTAAACACTAAACTTGAAACCCTAAACCCTAAAAAATCAACCCTACAAAATCAGCCGTAAAAATTAAACCTTGAATCGTAAACCCCATAAACCCTAAACCTTTGGCCCTAAACACTAAACCCTAAAATTTAAGCCATAAACTATAATCCCTTAGCCCTAAACCTAAAACCCGAGACGTAAACCCTAAACCCTAAGCCTTTGAACCCTAAACTCTATACCCTATACCCTAATCCATAAACCTTAAACCCCGAGACCTAAATCCTAAACCCTATACCCTAAACCCTATGAACTAAACCCTAAACCCTAAAACCTAAATATTAAACCTTAAAAAGTAAAGAATAAACCATAAATCCTAAACCCTAAACCTTAAACTCAAACCCTAAACCTAAAACCATAAACCCTAAACTATAATCCCTTAGTGCTAAACCTTAAATCCTGAGACATAAACCCTAAATCCTAAACCCTAACCCCTAAACCCTAAAAATTAAACACTAAACCATAAACCATAAACCACAAATCCTAAACCGTAAACCGTAAACTTGAAACCCTAAACCCTAAACCATAAACCTTAAAAATAAACATTGAATCCTAAATCCCGTAAACACTAAACCTTTAGCCCTAAACCATAAACCTTAAACACTAAACCCTAAATTCCAAACCGTAAACCATAAGCCATTAACCGTAATCCACCTTAAACCCTAAGACCTAAACCCTAAACCTTAAACCCAAAACATTAAACCGTAAACCATAAACCATAAACCATAAATCATAAACCTAAACCATAAACCCTAAAACCTAAAAACTAAGCATTGAATCGTAAAACCCATAAACTAAACCTTTAGCCCTAAACAATAAACCCTAAACCCTAAACCCTAAAATGTAATCCCTAAACTGTAATCCCTTAGCCCTAAACCTTAAACGCTGAGAACTAAACACTAAACCCTAAACCCTAAAACCTAATCCCTAAATGCTGCTAAACCTAAATCCAAAAACCCTAAACCCCGAGCACCAAATCCTAAACCCTAAACCATAAACCATAAACAATAAATCCTGAGCCTAAACCCTAAACCTAAACACTAAAACAGTAAACCCTAAAACATGAGCACTAAACCCTGAAACCTTAACCCTAAATATTAAACCATAAATCCTAAACCCTAAACACTAAACTCAAAACCCTAAACCCTAAACACTAAACCCTAAAAATTAAACCTTGATACATAAACCCCATAAACCCTAAACCTTTCACCCTAAACACTAAACCCTAAACCTTAAGCGTAAACTATAATCCCTTAGCCCTAAACTTGAAACCCGAGACCTAAACCCTAAACCCCGAGCACTAAACCATAAACTCTATACCCTATACCCTATACCTTAAACCATGAGACCTAAATCCTAAACCCTATACCCTAAACCCTATGAACTAAACCATAAACCCTAAAACCTAAATATTAAACCTTAAAACATAAAGAATAAACCATAAATTCTAAACCCTAAACCTTAAACTCGAAACCCTAAACCCAAAACCATAAACCCTAAATTGTCCCTTAGCCCTAAACCTTAAATCCTAAGACCTAAACCCTAAACCCTAAACATTAAACACTAAAATGTAAACCATAAACCATAAATCCTAAACCCTAAACCGTAAACTCAAAACCCTAAACATTTATCCCTAAACCATAAACCCTAAACCCTAAACCCTAAACTCCAAACCCTAAACCCTAAGCCATTAAATGTAATCCACCTTAAACCCTAAGACCTAAACACTAAAACTAAACCCTAAACCTAAAACCCAAAACATTAAACCGTAAACCATAGGCCATAAATCATAAACCCTAAACCCTAAAACCTAAAACCTAAAAACTAAATCTTCAATCATAAACCCATAAACTAAACCTTTAGCCCTAAGCCATAAACCCTAACCCCTAAACTATAATCCCTTAGCGCTAAACCTCAAACCCAAGAAATAAACCCTAAAATCTAAACCCTAAACATTAAAACCTAATCCTAAACCATAAACCATAAACCCTAAAAATAAACCCTAAACCCTAAAGCACTAAATCCTAAACCCTAAAGCGCAAACCATAAACAATAAATCCTAAACCCTAAACAATAAACCCTAAACCCTAAACCCTAAAAACTAAACCCTAAACCCTAAACTTTAAAAATTAAACCTTGAATTGTAAACCCTAAACCATAAATCGTAATCTCTAAACCCTTAATTTGAAACCCTAAACCCTAAACAATAAAACCTAAAAAAACTAAATATTGAATCATAAATCCAATAAACCCTAAACCCTAAAGTAAACTATAATCCCCTACCCCTAAACATTAGGCCCCGAGACAAAAACCTTAAACCCTAAACCCTAAATCCTAGGCTCTAAACCCTAAACCCTAAATATTAAATCCTGCACATGTAAACCATAAACCATAAATCCTAAACCCTAAACCCTAAGGCTCAAAACCCTAAACCTAAAACATAAACCCTAAACCCAAACCCTAAAACTAAACCTTGGATCATAAACCCCATAAAGCCTAAACGATAAACCCTAAACACTAAACACTAAACCCTAAACTCTAAGCCCTAAAATGTAATCCCTTAGCCCTAAACCCTAAACCATAAATCTTGAGCACTAAACCCTAAACCCTAAACCCTAACTATTAAACCCTAAACTATAAACTTGAAACCCTAATCCCAAAAACTAATCCTTGAATCGTAAACCCCATATACCCTCAACCATAAACCCTAAACTCAAAACTCTAAACCCCAAATGATAAGCCCTAAGCTGTGTAATCAATTAGCCCTAAAACTTAAATCCTAAGATCAATATCATAAACTATAAACCCTAAACCCTAAACCCTAAACCCCGAGCACTAAACCCTAAACCCTAAACTCAAAACTCAAAACCCTAAATCCTAAACCCTAACCCTAAAAACTAAACCTTGAATCGTAAACCTCATATATTGTAAACCTTTGGCCCTAAACTATAAATTCTAAACTCTAAACCCTAAGCCCTTTGTGTATTCCCTTATCCCTAAAACTTAAACCCGAGATCTAAACCCTAAACCCTAAGCCCTAAACCCTAAAGTTAAAAACCTAAACCCTAAACCCTAAACCATAAATCATAAACCCTAAAAACTAATCCTTAAATCGTAAACCCCATAAACCCTAAACCTTGAGCCCTAAACCTAAACCTTAAACCCTAAATCCTAAATATTCAACCCTAAACTGTAAACCATAAACATTAATTCCTAAACCCTAAACACTAAAATCTAAACACTAAACCCTAAACCCTAAACCCTAAACTCTTATAACTAAACCGTGAATCCTAAACCCTAAACCATAAAATCTAAACCTTAAACCCAAAATCCTAAACACTAACCCCTAAATCCTAAACCCTAAATTGAAAACCCTAAATCCTAAACCCTAAACGTTAAACCCTAAACCCTAAACCATAAACCCTAAACCTTTAGCCCTAAACCATAAACCCTCAACCCTAAACCCTAAACCCTAAAAACTAAGAACTAAACTCTAATCCCTTAGCCCTAAAAGTTAAACCCTAAGACCTAAACAATAAACCCTAAACAATATAAATTGAGCACTAAACCCTAAACCCTAAATTCTAAATATTTAACCCTAAACCTTAAACCATGAACCATAAATCCTAAACCTTAAATCCTAGACCATGAACCATAAAACCTAATAACTAAACCTTGAATCTTAAACACCATAAACCTTTAGCCCCTGAACCCTAAACCTAAGTCCTTTGCCCTAAAATTTAATCAATTAACCCTAAGCCTTAAACCTTGAGACCTAAACCCTAAACCCTTAACCGTAAACCCTAAAACTTGAGCACTAAACCACGAAACCTTAACCCTAAATATTAAACCATAAATCCTAAACCCTAAACACTAAACTCAAAACCCTAAACCCTAAACAGTAAACCCTAAAAATTAAACCTTGATACATAAACCCCATAAACCCTAAACCTTTCTCCCTAAACACTAAACCCTAAACCTTAAGCCAGTAAATTATAATCCCTTAGCTCTAAACTTGAAACCAGAGACCTAAACCCTAAACCTTGAGCACTAAACCCTAAACTCTATACCCTATACCCTATACCCTAAGCCATAAACCTTAAACCATGAGACCTAAATCCTAAACCCTATACCCTAAACCCTATGAACTAAACCCTAAACCCTAAAACCTAAATATTAAACCTAAAATGTAAAGAATAAACCATAAATTCTAAACCCTAAACCTTAAACTCGAAACCCTAAACCTGAAACCATAAACCCCAGGCTGTCCCTTAGCCCTAAACCTTAAATCCTAAGACCTAAACCCTAAACATTAAACACTAAAATTTAAACCATAAACCATAAATCCTAAACCCTAAACCATAAACTTGAAACCCTAAACCCTAAACCATAAACCCTAAAAACTAAATATTGAATCCTAAATCAGATAAACCCTAAACCTTTATCCCTAAACCATAAACCCTAAACCCTAAACCTTAAACTCCAAACCCTAAACCCTAAGCCATTAAATGTAATCCACCTTAAACCCTAAGACCTAAACGCTAAAACTAAATCCTAAACCTTAAAACCAAAACATTAAACCGTGAACCGTAAACCATAAACCATAAACCATAAATCATAAACCCTAAACCCTAAAACCTAAAACCTAAAAACTAAACCTTCAATCGTAAAACCAATAAACTAAACCTTTAGCCCTAAACCATAAACCCTAACCCTAAACCCTAAACCCTAAGCCCTAAACTATAATCCTTAGCCCTAAACCTTAAACCCTAAAATCTAACCCTAAACATTAAAACCTAATCCCTAAACCCTAAACTATAATCCCAAAATAAACCCTAAACCCTCAAAGCACTAAATCCTAAACCCTAAAGCGCAAACCATAAACAATAAATCCTAAACCCCGAACAATAAACCCTAAACCCTAAACCCTCAAAACTAAACCCTAAACTCTAAACTTTAAAAACTAAACCTTGAATCATAAACCCTAAACCATAAATCATAATCTCTAAACCCTTAATTTGAAACCCTAAACCCAAAACCTAAAACCCTAAACCCTAAACAATAAATCCTAAAAACTAAACATTGAATCATAAATCCCATAAACCCTAAACCCTAATCCATAAACTATAATCCCTACCCCTAAACATTAAACCCCGAGACAAAACCTTAAACCCTAAACCCTAAATACTAAACTCTAAAACCTAAACCCTAAATATTAAATTCTACACTATAAACCATAAACCATAAATCCTAAACCCTAAACCCTAAAACCTAAACCCTAAACCCAAACCCTAAAAACTAAACATTGAATCGTAAGCCCGTAGACCTTAAACGATAAACCCTAAACTCTAAGCCCTAAAATGTAATCCCTTAGCCCTAAACCCTAAACCATAAATCTTGAGCACTAAACCCTAAACCCTAAACCCTAACTATTAAACCCTAAACTATAAACTTGAAACCCTAATCCCAAAAAACTAATCCTTGAATCGTAAACCCCATATGCCCTCAACCATAAACCCTAAACTCGAAACTCTAAACCCCAAATGATAAGCCCTAAACTATAATCAATTAGCCATAAAACTTAAACCCTAAGATCAATATCATAAACTATAAACCCTAAACCCTAAAGCCCTAAACCCCGAGCACTAAACCCTAAACCCTAAACCGTAAGCCATAAACTATAAATAATAAACCCTAAACCCTAAAATCCAAACCCCAAACCATAAACAATAAAAATTAAACCTTGAATCGTAAACCCCATAAACCCTAAACCCTAAACCCTAAAAACTAAACCTTAAATCATAAACCTCATATACTGTAAACCTTTAGCCCTAAACTATAAATTCTAAACTCTAAACCATAAGCCTATAACTGTATTCCCTTATCCTAAACCTTAAACCCCGAGATCTAAACCCTAAACCCTAAGCCCTAAACCCTAAAGTCAAAAACATAAACCCTAAACCGTAAACCATAAATCATAAACCCTAAACCATAAATTATAAACCCTAAAAACTAATCCTTAAATCATAAACCCCATAAACCCTAAACCTTGAGCCCTAAACAATAAACCGTAAACTGTAATCGCTTAGTCCTAAACCTTAAACCCCGAGACCCAAACCCTAAACCCTAAATCCTAAAAATTGAGCACAAAACCCTTAACCCTAAACCCTAACTATTAAACCCTAACCCATAAACCATAAACCATAAATCCTAATCCTTAAAATACTTAACTCGATGAAACCCTAAACCCTAAGACCTAAAATGTAATCGGTTAGCCCTAAACCTTAAACCCCGATACCTAAACCCTAAACCGTAAACCTTAAAAATTAAAAGTTGAATTGTAAACCCCATAAACCCTAAACCTTTATCCATGAACCCTAATTCCTAAAACCTTAACCCTCAACCCTAAGCCCTAAACTATAATCCCTTAGCCCTAAACCTTAAACCTTGAGACCTAAACATTAAAAACTAAATGTTTAGTCATAAACCATAAACCCTAAACCCTAAACCATAAACCCTAAACCCTATACCCTATACTCTAAACCTTAAACCCTAAAACTTAAACCCTAAACCCTAAACCATAAATCGTAAATCATAAACCCTAAACCCTATACTCAAGGCCTAAACCCTAAAACCCAAACCATAAACCCTAAAGAATAAACCTTAATCATAAAACCCGTACACCCTAAACCTTAATACCTAAACCATAAACCCTAAACCCTAAACCCTAAACCCTAAATTGTAATCCCTTAGCCGTAAACCCTAAACCCTAACAACTAAACCCTAAACCCCGAACGCTAAACCTTGAATTGTAAAGCCCATAAACCCTAAACCTTTAGCCCTAAACCTTAAACCCTAAATCCTAAATATTAAACCCTAAACTGTAAACCATAAACCTTAAATCCTAAACCCTAAACAATAAAATCTAAACACTAAACCATAAACCCTAAACTCTTAAAACTAAACCATGAATCGTAAACCCTAAACCATAAAATCTAAACCTTAAACCCAAAACCCTAAATATTAAACCCTAAACACTAAACCCCAAATCCTAAACCCTAAATATTAAACCCTAAACACTAAACCCTAAATCCTAAACCCTAAATTCAAAACTCTAAATCCTAAACCCTAAACATTAAACCCTAGACCCTAAACCATAAACCCTAAAAACTAACCTTTGAATCGTAAACCCATAAACCCTAAACCTTTAGCCCTAAACCATAAACCTCAAACCTAAACCCTAAACCTTAAACCCTAAAAACTAAGAACAAAACTCTAATCCCTTAGCCTAAACGTTAAACCCCGAGACCTAAACAATAAACCCTAAACAATAAAAATTGAGCACTAAACCCTAAACCCTAAACCATGAGCACTAAATCCTAAACACTAAACCGCAAACCATAAACAATAAATCCTAAACCCTAAACAATAAACCCTAAAACCTAAACCCTAAACAATAAACCATAAACCCTAAACCCTAAAAACTAAACCTTGGATCGTAAACCCCAAACCATAAATCGTAATCTCTAAACCCTAAATTTGAAACCCTAAGGCCCAAAACCTAAAACCCTAAACCCTAAACACTAAAACCGAAAAACTAAACATTGAATCATAAATCCCATAAACCCTAAACCCTAATCCTAAACTATAATCCCTAGCCCTAAACATTAAACCATGAGACCAAAACCTACACCCTAAACCCTAAACCCTAAATCCTAAACCCTAAACCCTAAACCATGAGCACTAAACCCTAAACCCTAAACCCTAAATATTAAATCCTAAACTGTAAACCATAAACCATAAATCCTAAACCCTAAACCCTAAACTCAAAAACCTAAAACCTAAAACATAAACCCTAAACCCAAACCCTAAAATCTAAACCAGGGTAAGGTAAACCCCGTAAACCCTAGGCGATAAACCCTAAACACTAAACACTAAACACTAAACCCTAAACATTAAGCCCTAAAATATAATCCTTATCCCTAAACCATAAACCATAAATCTTAAACACTAAACCCTAAACCCTAAACCCTAAATATTAAACCCTAAACTATAAACTTGAAACCCTAATCAAAAAAACAAATCCTTGAATCGTAAACCCCATATACCCTAAACTCGAAACTCTAAACCCAAACGATAAGCCCTAAACTGTAATCAATTAGCCCTAAAACTTAAACCCTAAGATCAATATCATAAACTATAAACCCTAAACCCTGAACCCCGAGCACTAAACCCTAAAAATCAAACCCTAAACCATAAGCCATAAACTATAAATAATAAACCCTAAAACCTAAAATCAAACCCCAAACCATAAACCATAAAAATTAAACCTTGAATCGTAAACCCCATAAACCATAAACCATAAATCCTAAACCCTAAATCCCTGAGCACAAACCCCTAAACCCTAAACTCTAAACTCAAAACCCTAAACCCTAAACCCTAAAAATAAACCTTGAATCATAAACATCATATCTGTACACCTTTAGCCCTAAAACTATAATTTCTAAACTCTAAACCCTAAGCCTTTAATTGTAATCCCTTATCCCTAAACCTTAAACCTTGAGATCTAAAACCTAAACCCTAAACCCTAAACCCTAAAGTAAAAACCCTAAACCCTAAACCCTAAACCATAAATCATAAACCCTAAACCCTAAATCCTAAACCCTAAAAATCCTTAAATCGTAAACCCCATAAACCCTAAAAATGAGCCTTAAACAATAAACCATAAACTGTAATCGCTTAGTCCTAAACCTTAAACCCTATGACCTAAACCCTAAAACCTAAATCCTAAAATTGAGCACAAAACCCTTAACCCTAAACCCTAAATATTAAACCCTAACCCATAAACCATAAATACTAATCCCTAAAATATTAAACTCGACAAAACCCTAAACCCTAAGCCCTAAAATGTAATCGGTTAGCCCTAAACCTTAAACCCTAAACCCTAAACCTTAAAAATTAAAAGTTAAATTGTAAACCCCATAAACCCTAAACCTTTATCCATGAACGCTAATTCATAAAACCTCAACCCTCAACCCTAAGCCCTAAACTATACTCCCTTAACCCTAAACCTTAAACATTGAGACCTAAACATTAAAAACTAAACCTTTAGTCATAAACCATAAACCCTAAACACTACAACCTAAACCCTATACCCTATGCCCTAAACCCTAAACCTTAAACCCTAAAACTTAAAGCCTAAACCATAAACCATAAATCGTAAATCATAAACCCTAAACCCTATACTTGAAACAAGTAAACCATAAAACCCAAACCCTAAACCCTAAAGACTAAACCTTTAATCATAAAACCCATACACCCTAAACCTTAAGCCCTAAACCATAAACCCTAAACCCTAAAACCTACACCCTAGGCCCTAAACTGTAATCCCTTAGCCGTAAACCCTAAACCCTAAAAACTAAACCCTAAACCCTAAACACCAAACCTTTAATTGTAAATCCCATAAACCCTAAACCTTTAGCCCTAAACCCTAAACCTTAAACCCTAAATCCTAAATATTAAACCCTAGGTAGCGTAAACCATAAACCTTAATTCCTAAACCCTAAACACTAAAATCTAAACACTAAACCCTAAACCCTAAACCCTAAACTCTTAAAACTAAACCATGAATTGTAAACCCTAAACCATAAAATCTAAACCTTAAACCCAAAACCCTAAATCTTAAACCCTAAACACTAAACCCTAAATCCTAAACCTTAAATACTAATCCCTAAACCCTAAACCCTGAACCCTAAACCATAAACCATAAACCTTTAGCCCTAAACCATAAACCCTCAACCCTAAACCCTAAACCCTAAAAACTAAGAACTAAACTCTAATCCCTTAGCCCTAAATGTTAAACCCCGAGACCTAAACAATAAACCCTAAACAATATAAATTGAGCACTAAACCCTAAACCCTAAATCCTAAATATTTAACCCTAAACCTTAAACCATGAACCATAAATCCTAAACCTTAAATCCTAGACCATAAACCATAAAACCTAACAACTAAACCTTGAATCTTAAACACCATAAACCTTTAGCCCCGAACCCTAAACCCTAAGCCCTTTGCCCTGGAAATTTAATCAATTAGCCCTAAACCTTAAACCTTGAGACCTAAACCCTAAACCCTTAACCGTAAACCCTAAAACCCGAGCATTAAACCCTGAAACCTTAACCCTAAATATTAAACCATAAATCCCAAACCCTAAGCACTAAACTCAAAACCCTAAAACCCTAAACACTAAACCCTAAAAATTAAACCTTGAATCATAAACCCCATAAACCCTAAACCTTTCACCCTAAACACTAAACCCTAAACCTTAAGCCGTAAACTATAATCCCTTAGCCCTAAACCTGAAACATGAGACCTAAACCCTAAACCCTAAGCACTAAACCCTAAACTCTCTACCCTATACCCTATACCCTAAGCCATAAACCTCAAACTCTAAGACCTAAATCCTAAACCCTATACCCTAAACCCTATGCACTAAACCCTAAACAATAAAACCTAAATATTAGCCCTAAACTGTAATCGATTAACCCTAAAAATTAAACCCTAAGATCTAAATCCTAAATCCTAAACCCTAAACCCTAAATGCTAAATCTTGAGCACTAAACCCTAAACCCTATACCTAAAAAATCAAACCATAAGCCATAAGCCATAAACAATAAATAATAAACCCTAAACCCTAAAATCAAAATCCTAAACCATAAACCATAAAAATTAAACCTTAAATCGTAAACCCCATAAATCCTAAACCCTAAACCCTAAAACCTAAACCTTGAATCATAAACCTCATATACCGTAAACCTTTAGCTCTAAACTATAAATTCTAAACTCTAAATTCTAAGCCTTAAACTGAAATCCCATAACCCCGAACATTAAACCCGAGACCTAAACCCTAAACCCTAAGCCCTAAACCCTAAACCTAAACCATAAACTATAAATAATAAACCCTAAACCCTAAATCCTAAACCCCTAAAACTAAACCTTAAATTGTAAACCCCAAAACCCTAAACCTTGAGCCTTAAACACTAAACCCTAAACTGTAATCACTTAGTCCTAAACCTTAAACCCTGAGACCTAAACCCTAAAACCCTAAATCCTAAAAATTGAGCACAAAACCCTTAACCCTAAACCCTAAACCATAAACCATAAATCATAATCCCTAAAACCCTAAACTTGAAGAAACCCTAAACTCTAAGCCCTAAAATGTAATCGGTTAGCTCTAAACCTTAAACACCGATACCTAAACCCTAAAAGCTAAACCTTAAAAATTAAAAGTTGAATTGTAAACCCCATAAACCCTAAACCTTTATCCATGAACCCTAATTGCTAAAACCTCAACCCTCAACCCTAAGCCCTAAACTATAATCCATTAGCCCTAAACCTTAAACCTTGAGACCTAAACATTAAAAACTAAACCTTTAGTCATAAACCCTAAACCCTCGTGCCTAAACCCTAAACCCTATACCCTATACCCTAAACCCTAAACCTTAAACCCTAAAACTTAAACCCTAAACCATAAACCATAAATCATAAATCATAATCCCTAAACCCTATACTCAAAACCCTAAAAATAAAACCCAAACCATAAACCCTAAAGACTAAACCTTTAATCATAAAACCCGTACACCCTAAACCTTAAGCCCTTAACCCTAAACCCTAAACCCTAAGCCCTAAAATCTAATCCCTTAGCCGTAAACCCTAAAACCTAACAACTAAACCCTAAACGCTAAACCTTGAATTGTAAAGCCAATAAACCCTAAACCTTTAGCCCTAAACCCCAAACCCTAAACCTTAAACCCTAAATCCTAAATATGAAACCCTAAACTGTAAACCATAAACCTTAAATCCTAAACCCTAAACACTAAAATCTAAACACTAAACCCTAAACCCTAAACTCTTAAAACTAAACCGTGAATCATAAACCCTAAACCATAAAATATAAACCTTAAGCCCAAAACCCTAAATCTTAAACCCTAAACAATAAACCCTAAATCCTAAACCCTAAAGTCAAAACCCTAAATCCTAAACCCTAAATGTTAAACCTTAAACCCTAAAACTAACCTTTGAAACGTAAAACCCATAAACCCTAAACCTTTAGCCCTAAACTATAAACCCTCAACCATAAACCGTAAACCCTAAAAACTAAGAACTAAACTCTAATCCCTTATCCCTAAACATTTAACCCCGAGACCTAAACAATAAAACCTAAATAATACAAACTAATCACTAAACCGTAGACCATAAACCCTAAATATTAAACCCTAAACCTTAAACCATGAACCATAGATCCTAAAACCTAAACCCTAATCCCTAAACCCTAAACCATAAAAACTAATAACTAAACCTTGAATCGTAAACACCATAAAATTTTAGCCCTAAACCCTAAACCCTAAACCCTAAGCCCTAAGCCCTAAACTTTAATCCCTTAGCCCTAAACCTTAAACCCTAAGACCTAAAACCTAAACCCTAAACCCTTAATCGTAAACTCTAAAACCTAAGCACTAAACCCCGAAACCTTAACCCTAAATATTAAACCATAAATCCTAAACCCTAAACACTAAACTCAAAACCCTAAACCCTAAACACTAAACCCTAAAAATTAAACCTGAATCGTAAACCCCATAAACCCTAAACCTTAAGCCATAAACTATAATCCCTTAGCCCTAAACTTGAAACCCGAGACCTAAACCCTAAACCTCGAGCACTAAACCCTAAACTCGTACCTTATACCCTATACCTTAAGCCATAAACCTTAAACCCCGAGACCTAAATCCTAAACCCTATACCCTAAACCCTATGAACTAAACACTAAACCCTAAAACCTAAATATTAAACGTTAAAACGTAAAGAATAAACCATAAATGCTAAACCCTAAACCTTAAACTCGAAACCCTAAACCCGAAACCATAAACCCTAAACTATAATCCCTTAGCCCTAAACCTTAAATCCCGAGACCTAAACCTAAACCCTAAACATTAAACACTAAAATGTAAACCATAACCTATTATCCAAAATTCCCCCAAGGTAATTTTGATAACATGCATCGATTATGTCGAGCAAGTAGAATGATTCAAGGCTTGAAATCATGTTTTCCGGGGTCACCTAGGTTTCTTTCTAACCCTCCTGTCCAAGAAGAAAACCCAACGTTTCAAAAGTATGTGAAAAAGTTGCAAAGATCCAGGCTTGAGGCCGAAATATAGAGAAAATCAACTAAGGCAGCACTAGGGACAGTTGGGACGTCGGGGCCCGAATCGGCTGAAAAACCGCCAGACGGTCCGCATAGCAAAGGGACATCCGGGCCGTGGGGATGCACGGGATGCGAAAGGGCGAACCGGCCGAAGGTGAAAAAATTGACTAACCATTGCACAGTGCGGGTAGTCTGGGACAAAGGTATGAGAAGGACACGAAGGACACGAAAAGGTGAAGCAGCCGAGAGCAAACAGTCAGCTCATTTTACGCGGTTCAGAGAAATTTGTCCCATACCAGGGACAGTTGGGACAAAGGTATGTGGAGGACGCGAACCACTCGGATCGGCCGAAATAGGGAACTTTCATCTAGGACACCTGGGACAAAAGTACGTGCAGGGATGCGAAAAGCTTAAAGAGCCAAGAGCCAATGGAATCTTGCCACGTGTCTTCACCGCAAAGAGGAGCAAGGAAGCCCGAATCGGGTGGTTCAGAGATTTTTGTCCCAGACAGTTTGGGACATCCGGGCCAAAGGTACGCGAGGGACGCGCGGGACGTGAAAAGGTGAAAGGGCTGCAAACAGAGACAAGGAGGGCCCGCATCTAATGAAATCATGCCACGTGGTAGGGGAGTTCAGAGCTCTGGGGAGAGTTTTGGAAACTTAGCAAAGTTTTGGCCCAAAACTAAAAGGTAAAGGTTTTCCCCATGCCCTGTCAACAAACCAAACGATGCCATGTGTCCCAAGTGGCGGGGGCGGGGAAAAAATGGAAAATTTTCCAAAGTTATAAAAAGTCAAAATTTTCAAAGGAAAACCCACAGAAAGGGAAGGAAAGAGAATTGCGTGGCGAATCAGAGCCTGACACGTGTCATCCTAGTGGCAGAGCACGGGAAAAAATTCAAAATCCGTTTTGGCCTGTTTTTTGCCCTAAATCTTCAAAGCACCATAACTTTCGATCCAGAGCTCAGATTTTTATGTTCTTTATATCAATGGAAAGCTGGTGAAATTATCTACATGATTCTAGGGTCAATCTTGAATTTTGGATCATTTTGGAGAGATAAAATCAGGAAACATCTCTGGCACGTGATAATAGACAAAAGTGACGTTTCAACAACCAGCTTTAATACAACAGACAGTTCACCATTTCTGCTAGACAGTCTACCATTTTGCTAGGATTCGCCACTTCTACCATAATGAGATGAACTAAATGTGACCTAGAAGTGGTTGGGGTAGATCTGACTTTCCTCTCTCTTCCCTCTCTCATTCTTCCTATATATTGTAAAGAGGGGCTTCTTTCTAAAGGTCGAACTTTCCTGTTTTGCCCCTCCCTTCTTCTCTTGGTAGGTGAATTTGTGGAGTTCAAACCTCCCATTTGAAACTGTAATGTGACTCTACCTCTTGGCATTTTGTAGTGTATTGTATCAATCTTTGGAGCAAGTAATGCATGTCTGTGGATGATTCTCAACCCTCTCTGTGTTCATTTGCATCCTCCTGGTCTTTCACTGCAAATTTTGTTATCTGTGCATGATCTTGCATCACATTTGAATGGTCTGTGTTTATTGGCAAGATAGGTGTTCTTCATTCTCTGCATCACCTCTGTTAGCTTAGGTTTATTTTTGTGCATCTTCTTACCCTGTCTCCTTGGCAAGTTAGATTAGGTTTTGAGTAAACCCTCTGCATTTTTCGTGTGCATCTGAATAGAGGAATAGGAACCAGCCTTCTCTGGAGAATCCTTTCTCATCTTTACAAGTCCCACACTTGGAGAAAGGATTCCATGTTGTGCAATCACACTAGATGCTAGTGTGATCAAACTAGAAATCTGATCAACATCCAGGGGTGCTGTGATTTTGCATCAACAGTTTTGGCACACCCAGTGGGAGACTAGAGGTCTCATTTTTATTGCAGCAAAGTTGATGTGCATCTACTACAATTTTCTTGCTTGAAAAGAGCTATTATTTACATATCTGGTGACTCCAAGGGGAAGAATCAACTGGTTTCAGCAGTGCAGGCCTGAAAACTCATGAGAAGAGTCACCACAAGGTCAAGAGTTGGAGAAGAAGAGGTGCTGTTTGAATACCTGCAATTATCTCCAAGAAGAAGGCAAAGAGGAAGAAGGATTCAAAGGTCTCCATCTCCACCAAACATAACTCTCTCAACTCCTCCACCTGGTAGGCCTTTCATTCAGTCAACAAGGGTTTTAAGACCAATTAGAATGGCACAAAACAACCCCTATGTCAACTTCACAGGCAGCAGCCCACTTGCCCTCAATGCACAACATCCAATTCCTATTGCAGCCTTGAAGAACATTCCGTACTTCACTGGAGAAAATTAGACTACTCCAGGTGATCATGTTAAAGATATTGCTAACCTTTGTGCAATCCATGAAATCAATGAGATGCAAGTGGCTATCAAGTTGCTGGCATCTTCATTCAAGGGGAAAGCATTGCAATGGTTTAGAAGCCTTGGAGCTGGTTCTATCACAAATTGGAATCAGCTATGTATAGCACTTCATGAACAATTTGGAGAAAAGGGAGACAACTTGTCTCTTTTGGAGCAACTGACAACCATCAAGAGAGCTCCCAATGAACAGCTGACTGATTTCAACTTCAGATTTCAAAAGACTTGGGAGAGAATTCCAGTGGCAGTCAAGCCAACAGCAGAAGGTGCTTTTCTCTACTATCTCAAAGCTCTAAATTCTGATATTTCTATGTTGATTCAGTCTATGGGACGCATAACTATCCCTATGGCTTATAGCATTGCCATTAGGGCTGAAAATTACTTGATCCAAGCTGGCAAACTTGTCCCTAGACCTCCCATGCCACTATTTCCAAGTTTAGAGAGTCCAAACACCAATCAAGCACCTAATTTGGCTCCTTCTCCCACTCCTAGAAATTATAGTTCAAATAAAGCTTCCACTTCATCTCCAAGTGCCCCAAATGAGCTTCAAGAAGTCATGAAGCAAATTCAAAACCTAGGCAACGAGCTGGTTACTCTCAAAAGGTAGTAGGCCCAAGGTTTTAGACCTTCTTATCAACCCCAAGCTCAGCCTAACAGGCAGCCATACCAACCACAAAGGCCTCCTAATCCAGCTGCAAATATAAATCAAACAAGGCCTCCTGCCAATAGACCATTTCAACCCTATAATCCAAATGCCATATCTGCCTCTAAGGCATTGGTGCCAACACAAAACAACATTACCCAGGAGTATGATTGGTGTTTTCCATGCAATGAGCCTCATAACCAATCCATGTGCTTCAATGGTGCTTTAAATCAAGCTTTAATGGTGACAACTACTAGTGTGGAGGGTGAGGGTAGTCAAGGAAACAGCCAACAACAAGAAACATTCCAACAGTAATCAGCCCCAAATGACACCACATTGGTAAATTGGTAAGCAGAGGATTTTTGTGGCATGAACCAAGTAGTTTCTCAAGGTGTTGCAGCCAACACAAGGTCAAAAAGGAGGAATTTTGGTGAAGAACAGCCACTAGCCCCAACCAATCCACAACCTTCCATGGTTCCACAAATGGTTGGCAAGAAAAATCCAATTTCAAATGCACAAGGGCAGCCAAGAACAACCCCTAGGCCAACTCAAATACCAGTTGTTTCTACCCACGTGCAAGGAGTGAATGTGTAAACCAAGGGACAACAAAGAGATCCTTCATCACCATTCAGTATCATTGATCAGATGAAGAAGAAAAACATCAATATATTAATGTGGGAATCCCTATCCATCCCAGGCCAAAGAGATCTACTGCAAGCTGCCATGAAGGACTGGCCAACTTCGAATCAGCAAGTTCAGATGCAAGACAAAGTGCTCACAAATGTTTCCCAGCCTGAGGGAAATCATGGAGGACAGCAAGGTAAAATGTTGAAGCCCCCTCCTTTCTATGTTTCATTAATCATTAGAAATCAGCTAGTGCACAATTACATGATAGACTCTGGGGAAAGTAGCTCAGTGATGCCTAAACAAATAGCTGATCAGCTAGGGCTCCAGTATGAAACAATATCCAAAGGGGTAGTGCAGCTAGATGGGACAGCAGTAGCAACAGTTGGAGTGATTAAAAACTTGAGCCTTACCTTGCATGCATGTCCAAATGTTGTTGTTTTACAAGATGTATCGGTTATAGACCTTCCACCACTCTTTGCCCTATGTTTGTCAAGAGATTTCACAGCCAAAATTGGAGGCTATCTTTCTGCTGATTGGTCACACATGTTGTTCAGAATGAGGTATGGAACCAAAGCTACAATCAGGTCAGAACCTATTGCAAACTTCCATATTGAGCCTTACACTCCAAGTCAGATTAATGCCAATTGCTTAGCATTTGATCAAGAAGATCACCCAAGCACTGATGAAGCTGACACTAAGGTTGGAAGCATCCCAGATCTAACTCTTGATGAATGGGCAAGCAAGGTGCATGCTTTTGATCCTTATCAAGAAATAGAAGAATCTGAGCTGGGAGTCTATTGTATACACGAAGAAAATCAACCTATTCCTAGCATCACCGAGCCAAACCACAAGGATGACAATGAGGTATGGCAGCTATTTTTTGATGGATCAAGGAGTAGACAAGGTGCAGGAGGTGGAGCTTTACTTGTTTCACCTCGAGGAATAAAGTACTATTCAACTTTTAGATTTCAGTTTACATGCTCCAATAACACTGTTGAATATGAAGCCTTGGTGCAATGGATGCATTAGGCAATCAAGAAGAAAATAAAGAACTTGCAAGTCTTTGGGACAGTGAATTGATTGTAAATCAAGTCAGGGACAGACATGCTACCAAGAATGATCTACTCAAGTGTCTACAAGAATAGGTGTAACCCTAAACCCTAAACCTTAAAAATTAAAAGTTGAATTATAAACCCTATAAACCCTAAACCTTTATCCATGAACCCTAATTCCTAAAACCTCAACCCTCAACCCTAAGCCCTAAACTATAATCCCTTAGCCCTAAACCTTAAACCTTCAGACCTAAACATTAAAAACTAAAACTTTAGTCATAAACCATAAACCCTAAACCCTACAAACTAAACCCTATACCCTATACCCTACACCCTAAACCTTAAACCCTAAAATTTAAAACCCAAACCATAAACCATAAATCGTAAATCATAAACCCTAAACCCTATACTAGGAACCCTAAACCCTAAAGACTAAACCTTTAATCATAAAACCCGTACAACCTAAACCTTAATCCCTAAACCATAAACCCTAAACCCTAAACCCTAATCCCTAAACTGTAATCCCTACCCGTAAACCCTAAACCCTAACAACTAAACCCTAAACTCGAATGCTAAACCTTGAATTGTACAGCCCATAAACCTAAAACTTTAGCCCTAAACCCTAAACCTTAAACCCTAAATCCTAAATATTAAACCCTAACTGGCTGTAAACCATAAACCTTAAATCCTAAACCCTAAACACTAAAATCTAAACACTAAACCCTAAACCCTAAACCCTAAACTCTTAAAACTAAACCGTGAATTGTAAACCCTAAACCATAAAATCTAAACCTTAAACCCAAAACCCCGATCTCAAACCCTAAACACTAAACCCTAAATCCTAAAACCTAAATTCAAAACCCTAAATCCTAAACCCTAAATGTTAAACCCTAAACCATAAACCATAAACCCTAAAACTAACCTTTGAATGGTAAAACCCATAAACCCTAAACCTTTAGCTCTAAACCATAAACCCTCAACCCTAAACCCTAAACCCTAAAAACTAAGAACTAAATTCTAATCCCTTAGCCCTAAATGTTAAACCCCGAGACCTAAACAATAAACCCTAAACAATAAAAATTAAGCACTAAACCCTAAACCCCGAGCACTAAATCCTAAACCCTAAAACTGCAAACCATAAACGATAAATCCTAAACCCTAAACAATAAACCATAAACCCTAAACCCTAAACCTTGAATCATAAACCCTAAACCATAAATTGTAATCTCTAAACCCTAAATTTGAAACCCTAAACCCAAAACCTAAAACCCTAAACACTAAAACCTAAAAACTAAACATTGAATCATAAATCCCATAAAACCTAATCCCTAAACTATAATCCCTAGCTCTAAACATTAAACCCACGAGATGAAAACCCTAAACCCTAAACCCTAAATCCTAAACCCTAAACACTAAAAACTAAACCCTAAACCCTAAGCCCTAAAATATAATCCCTTAGCCATAAACCCTAAACCATAAATCTTGAGCACTAAACCCTAAACCCTAAATATTAAACCCTAAACAATGAACTTGAAAACATAATCTCAAAAAACTAATCCTTGAATCGTAAACAACTTATACCCTAAAACCTAAACCCTAAACTTAAAACTCTAAACCCCAAATGATAAGCCCAAAAATGTAATCGATTAGACCTAAAACTTAAACCCTAAGATCAATATCCTAAACTATAAACCCTAAACCCTAAATCCTAAACCCCAAAAATAAAACCCTAAACCGTATGCCATAAACTATAAATAATAAACCCTAAACCCTAAAATCCAAACCCCAAACCATAAACCATAAAAATTAAACCTTGAATCGTAAACCCCATAAACCCTAAACCTAAACCCTAAACCCCGAGCACTAAACCCTAAACCCTAAACTCTAAACTCAAAACCCTAAAAACTAAACCTTGAATCATAAACCTCATATACCGTAAACCTTTAGCCCTAAACTATAAATTCTAAACTCTAAACCCTAAGCCTTTAACTATAATCCCTTAGCCCTAAACCTTAAACCCGAGATCTAAACCCTAAACCCTAAGCCCTAAACCCTAAAGTCAAAACCATAAACCCTAAACCCTAAACCATAAATTAAAACCATAAATTCTAAATCCTAAACCCTAAATCCTAAACCCTAAAAACTAAACCTTAAGTCGTAAACCCCATAAACCCTAAACCTTGAGCCTTAAACAATAAACCCTAAACCGTAATCACTTAGTCCTAAACCTTAAACCCTTAGACCTAAACCCTAAACCCTAAATCCTAAAAATTGATCACAAAACACTTAACCCTAAACCCTAAATATTAAACCCTAACCCATAAACCATAAACCATAAATCATAATCCTTAAAATACTAAACTCGACGAAACCCTAAACCCTAAGCCGTAAAATGTAATCAGTTAGCCCTAAACCTTAAACCCCGATACCTAAACCCTAAACCCTAAACCTTAAAAATTAAAATTTGAATTATAAACCCCATAAACCCTAAACCTTTATCCATGAACCCTAATTCCTAAACCCTCAACCCTCAACCCTAAGCCCTAAACTATAATTTCGTATCCCTAAACCTTAAACATTAAGACCTAAACATTAAAAACTAAACCTTTAGTCATAAACCATAAACCATAAACCCTAAACCCTAAACCCTAAACACTATACCCTATACCCTAAACCCTAAACCTTAAACCCTTAAACTTAAACCCTAAACCATAAACCATAAATTGTAAATCATAAAATAAACCATAAATTGTAAATCATAAACCCTAAACCCTATACTCAAACCCTAAACCCTAAAACCACAACCATAAACCCTAAAGACTAAACCTTTAATCATAAAACCCGTACACCCTAAATCTTAAGCCCTAAACCCTAAACCCTAAACCCTAAGCCCTAAACTATAATCCCTTAGCCATAAACCCTAAACCCTAAACCCTAAATACTCAACCTTTAATTATAAAGCCCATAAACCCTAAACCTTTAGCCCTAAACCCTAAACCTTAAAGCCTAAATCCTAAATATTAAACCCTAAATCGTAAACCATAAACCTTAAATCCTAAACCCTAAACACTAAAATCTAAACACTAAACCCTAAACCCTAAACTCTTAAAAATAAACCGTGAATTGTAAAACCTAAACCATAAAATCTAAATGTTAAACCCAAAACCCTAAATCTTAAACCCTAAATTCAAAACCCTAAATCCTAAACCCTAAACGTTAAACCCTAAACCCTAAACCATAAAACCTAAAAACTAATATTTGAATCATAAAACCCATAAACCCTAAACCTTTAGCCCTAAACCCTAAAAACTAAGAACTAAACTCTAATCCCTTAGCCCTAAATGTTAAACCTTAAACCATAAAAACAAACCCTAAAAATATAAATTGAGCACTAAACCCTAAACCCTAAACCCTAAATATTAAACCCTAAACCTTAAACCATGAACCATAAATACTAAACCCTAAATCCTAAACCCTAAACCATAAAACCCAATAACTAAACCTTGAATCGTAAACACCATAAACCTTTAGCCCTCGAACCCAAAACCCTAAGCCCTTAGCCATGAAATTTAATCCCTTAGCCCTAAACCTTAAACCCCGAGAACTAAACTCTAAACCCTTAACCCTTAACCGTAAACCCTAAAACTTGAGCACTAAACCCTGAAACCTTAACCCTAAATATTAAACAATAAATCCTAAACCCTAAACACTAAACTCAAACCCTTGAACCCTAAACACTAAACCCTAAAAATTAAACCTTTAATCGTAAACCCCATAAACCCTAAACCTTTTTCCATAAACACTAAACCCTAAACCTTAAGCCATAAACTATAATCCCTTTTCCCTAAACCTAAAACCTGAGACCTAAACCATAAACCCCGAGCACTAAACCCTAAACTCTCTACCCTATACCCTATACCCTAAGCCATAAACCTTAAACCCCGAGACCTAAATCCTAAACCCTATACCCAAAACCCTATGCACTAAACCCTAAACCCTAAAACCTAAATATTAGCCCTAAAACTATAATCGATTAGCCCTAAAACTTAAACCCTAATATCTAAATCCTAAACCGTAAACCCTAAACCCTAAACCCTAAATCCCGAGCACTAAACCCTAAACCTTAAACCCAAAAAAATCAAACCCTAAACCGTAAGCTATAAACCATAAAAATTAAACCTTGAATCGTAAACCCCATAAATCCTAAACCCTAAACCCTAAACCCTAAAAAGTAAACCTTGAATCATAAACCACATATACCGTAAACCTTTAGCCCTAAACTATAAATTCTAAACTCTAAACCTAAAGCCTTAAACCTGTAATCCCTTAGCCCCGAACCTTAAACCCGAGACCTAAACCCTAAACCCTAAGCCCTAAACCCTAAAGTCAAAACCCTAAACCCTAAACCCTAAACCATAAACTATAAATCATAAACCCTAAATCCTAAATCCTAAACCCTAAAAACTAAACCTTAAATCGTAAACCCCAAAACCCTAAACCTTGAGCCTTAAACAATAAACCCTAAAGTATAATCTCTTAGTCCTAAACCTTAAACCCCGAGACCTAAACCCTACACGCTAGATCCTAAAATTGAGCACAAAACCCATAACCCTAAACCCTAAACCATAAACCATAAATCATACTCCCTAAAACCATAAACTCGATGAAACCCTAAACCCTAAGTCCTAAAATGTAATCGGTTAGCCCTAAACCTTAAACACTCGTACCTAAACACTAAACCTTAAAAATTAAAAGTTGAATTGTAAACCCCATAAACCCTAAATATTTATCCATGAACCCTAATTCCTAAAACCTCAACACTCAACCCTAAGCCCTAAACTATAATCCCTTAGCCCTAAACCTTAAACCTTGAGACGTAAACATTAAAAACTAAACCTTTAGTCATAAACCCTAAACCCTATACCCTATACCCTATACCCTAAACCCTAAACCTTAAACCCTAAAACTTAAACCCTAAACCATAAACCATAAATCATAAATCATAAACCCTAAACCCTATACTCAAACCCTAAACCCTAAAACCCAAACCATAAACCCTAAAGACTAAACATTTAATCATAAAACCCGTACACTCTAAACCTTAAGCCCTAAACCCTAAACCCTAAGCCCTAAGCCCTAAACAGAATCCCTTAGCCGTATCCCTAAACCCTAACAACTAAACCCTAAACCCTAAATGCTAAACCTTGAATTGTAAATCCATAAACCCCGAACCTTTAGCACTAAACCCCAAACACTAAACCTTAAACCCTAAATCCTAAATATGAGACCCTAAAATGTAAACCATAAACATTAAATCCTAAACCCTATACACTAAAATCTAAACACTAAACCCTAAACCCTAAACCCTAAACCCTAAACTCTTAAAACTAAACTGTGAATCATAAACCCTAAACCATAAAATCTAAACCTTAAACCCAAAACCCTAAATCTTAAACCCTAAACAATAAACCCTAAATCCTAAACCCTAAAGTCAAAACCCTAAATCCTAAACCCTAAACGTTAAACCTTAAACCCTAAACCATAAACCCTAACAACTAACCTTTCAATCATAAAACCCATAAACCCTAAACCTTTAACCCTCGAACCATAAACCTCAACCCTAAACCCTAAACCCTAAACCCTAAAAATAAGAACTAAACTCTAATCCCTTATCCCTAAACGTTAAACCCCGAGACCTAAACAATAAACCTTAAACAATAAAAACTAATCACTAAACCGTAGACCCTAAACCCTAAATATTTAACCCTAAACCTTAAACCATGAACCATAAATCCTAAACCCTAAACCCTAATCAATAAACCCTAAACCATAAAACCTAATAACTAAACCTTGAATCCTAAACACCATAAACCTTTAGCCCTAAGCCCTAAGCCCTAAACCCTAAGCCCTAAGCCCGAAACTTTAATCCCTTAGCCTTAAACCTTAAACCTTAGACCTAAACCCTAAACCCTAAAACCTTAACCATAAACCCTAAACCCCGAGCACTAAACCCTGAAACCTTAACCCTAAATATTAAACCATAAATCCTAAACCCTAAAAACTAAACTCAAAACCCTAAACCATAAACACTAAACCCTAAAAATTAAACCTTGAATCGTAAACCCCATAAACCCTAAACCTTTTGTCCTAAACACTAAACCCTAAACCTTAAGCCGTAAACTATAATCCCTTAGCCCTAAACTTGAAACCCGAGACCTAAACCCTAAACCCTAAGCACTAAACCCTAAACTCTATACCCTATACCCTATACCCTAAGCCATAAACCTTAAACCCCGAGACCTAAATCCTAAAACCTATACCCTAAACCCTATAAACTAAACCCTAAACCCTAAAACCTAAATATTAAACCTTAAAACGTAAAGAATAAACCATAAATGCTAAACCCTAAACCTTAAACTCAAAACCCTAAACCCGAAACCATAAACCCTAAGCTATAATCCCTTAGCCCTAAACCTTAAATCCTAAGACCTAAACCTAAAACCCTAAACCCTAAACATTAAACACTAAAATGTAAACAATAAACCTTAAATCCTAAACCCTAAACAATAAACTTGAAACCCTAAACCATAAACCATAAACCCTAAAAACTAAACATTGAATCCTAAATCCTATAAACCTTAAACCTTATCCCTAAACAATAAACCCTAAACCCTAAACCCTAAACTCTAAACCCTAAACCCTAAGCCATTAAATGTAATCCACCTTAAACCCTAATACCTAAACACTAATCCCTAAACCCCGAACCTTAAACCCAAAACATTAAACCGTAAACCGTAAACCATAAACCATAAACCATAAATCATAAACCCTAAACCTAATCCTAAAACCCAAAAACTAAACCTTCAATCGTAAACCCATAAACTAAACCTTTACCCCTAAACCATAAACCCTAACGACTAAACCCTAAACCCTAAGCCCTAAACTATAATCCCTAGCCCTAAACCTTAAATGCTAAGAAATAAACCCTAAACTCTAAACCCTACACCCTAAAACCTAATCCTAAACCCTAAACCATAAACCCTAAAAATAAACCCTAAACCTCGAGCACTAAATCCTAAACCCTAAACAATAAATCCTAAACCCTAAACAATAAACCCTAAACCCTAAAAACTAAACCTTGAATCGTAAACCCTAAACCATAAATTGTAATCTCTAAACCCTTAATTTGAAACCCTAAACCCAAAACCTAAAACCCTAAACCCTAAACACTAAAACCTAAAAACTAAACATTGAATCATAAATCCCATAAACCCTAAACCCTAATCCCTAAACTATAATCCCTAGCCCTAAACATTAAACCCCGAGAACAAAACCTTAAACCCTAAACCCTAAATCCTAAAACCTAAACACTATACCATGAGCACTAAATCTTAAACCTTAAACCCTAAATATTAAATCCTACAATCAGTAAACCATAAATCATAAACCCTAAACCCTAAACTCAAAACCCTAAAACCTAAAACATAAACCCTAAACCCAAACCCTAAATACTAAACCTCGAATCATAAACCCCGTAAACCCTAAATGATAAACCCTAAACACTAAACACTAAACCCTAAACCCTAAGCCCTAAAATGTAATCTATTAGCCCTAAACCCTAAACCAAAATCTTGAGCACTAAAACCGAAACCCTAAACCCTAAATATTAAACCCTAAACTATAAACTTGAAACCCTAATCCCAAAAACTAATCCTTGAATCGTAAAGCCCATATACCCTAAACCATAAACCCTAAACTCGAAACTCTAAACCCCAAACGATAAGCCCTAAACTGTTATCAATTAGCCCTAAAACTTAAACCCTAAGATCAATATCATAAACTATAAACCCTAAACACTAAACCCTAAACCCGAGCACTAAACCCTAAACCCTAAACCCTAAAAATCAAACCCTAAACCGTAAGCCATAAACTATAAATAATAAACCCCAAAACCTAAAATCCAAACCCCAAAACATAAACCATAAAAATTAAACCTTGAATCGTAAACCCTATAAACCATAAACCCTAAACCCTAAATCCCGAGCACGAAACCCTAAACCCTAAATCCTAAACTCAAAATCCCTAAACCCTAAAGCCTAAAGCCTAAACCCTAAAAACTAAACCTTGAATCATAAACCTCATATACCGTAAACCTTTAGCCCTAAACTATAAATTCTAAACTCTAAACCCTAAGCCTTTAATTGTAATCCCTTATCCCTAAACCTTAAACCTTGAGATTTAAAACCTAAACCCTAAGCCCTAAACCCTAAAGTCAAAACACTAAACCCTAAACCATAAACCATAAATCATAAACCCTAAACCCTAAATCCTAAACCCTAAAAACTAATCCTTAAATCATAAACCCCATAAACCCTAAACCTTGAGCCTTAAACAATAAACCGTAAATTGTAATCGCTTAGTCCTAAACCTTAAACCCCGTGACCTAAACCCTAAAACCTAAATCTGAAAAATTAAGCACAAAACCATTAACCCTAAACCCTAAATATTAAACCCTAACCCTTAAACGATAAATCCTAATCCCTAAAATAATACACTCGACGAAACCCTAAACCCTAAGCCCTAAAATGTAATTGGTTAGCCCTAAACCTTAAACCACGATACCTAAACCCTAAAACCTAAACCCTAAACCTTAAAAATTTAAATTTAAATTATAAACCCCATAAACCCTAAACCTTTATCCATGAATCCTAATTCTAAAACCTCAACCCTAAACCCTAAGCCATAAACTATAATCCCTTAGCCCTAAACCTTAATCCTTCGAGACCTAAACATTAAAAACTAAACCTTTAGTCATAAACCATAAACCCTAAACCCTAAACCCTATAACCTAAACCCTATACCCTATACCCTAAACCCTAAACCTTAAACCCTAAAACTTAAACCCTAAACCCTAAACCATAAATTGTAAATCATAAACCCTAAACCCTATCCGCGAAACCCTAAATCCTAAAACCCAAACCATAAACCCTAAAGACTAAACCTTTAATCATAAACCTGTACACCTAAACCTTAATCCCTAAACCATAATCCCTAAACCCTAAACCATAATCCCTTAGTCGTAAACCCTAAACCCTAACAACTAAACCCTAAACCCTGAACGCTAAACCTTGAATTGTAAAGCCCATAAACACTAAACCTTTAGCTCTAAACCCTAAACCATAAACCTTAAACCCTAAATCATAAAACCCGTACACCCAAAACCCTAAGCCCTAAACCATAAACCCTCAACCCTAAACCCTAGGCCCCCAAACTGTAATCACTTAGCCATAAACCCTAAACCTTGAACGCTAAACCTTTAGTCAGTAAAGCCCATAAACCCTAAACCTTTAGCCCTAAACCCTAAACCTTAAACCCTAAATCCTAAATATTAAACCCTAAACTGTAAACCATAAACCTTAAATCCTAAACCCTAAACACTAAAATCTAAACACTAAACCCTATAAACTCTAAACCCTAAACTCTTAAAACTAAACGGTGAATCGTAAACCCTAAACCATAAAATCTAAACCTTAAACCCAAAACCCTAAATCTTAAACCCTAAACACTAAATCCTAAACCCTAAATTCAAAACCCTAAATCCTAAACCCTAAACATTAAACCCTAAACCATAAACCATAAACCCTAAAACTAACCTTTGAATCGTAAAACCCATAAACCCTAAACCTTTAGCCCTAAACCATAAACCCTAAACCCTAAAAACTAAGAACTAAACTCTAATCCCTTAGTCAAATGTTAAACCCCGAGACCTAAACAATAAACCCTAAACAATAAAAATTGACCACTAAACCCTAAACCCTAAACCCCGAGCACTAAATCCTAAACCCTAAACCACAAACCATAAACAATAATTCCTAAACACTAAAAATAAACCCTAAATACTAAACCGTAAACACTAAACCCTAAAACTAAACCTTGAATCGTAAACCCTAAACCATAAATCGTAATCTCTAAACCCTAAATTTGAAACCCTAAACCCAAAACCTAAAACCCTAAACACTAAAGACTAAACCCGAGACAAAAACCTTAAACCCCAAACCCTAAACCCTAAATCATAAACCCTAAACCCTAAACATTAAACCCTAAACCCTAAGCCCTAAAATGTAATCCTTTAGCCCTAAACCCTAAACCATAAATCTTGAGCACTAAATCCTAAACCCTAAACCCTAAATATTAAACCCTAAACTATAAACTTGAAACCCTAATCCAAAAAAACTAATTCTTGAATCGTAAACCCCATATAAACTAAACCCTAAACCCTAAAATTGAAACTCTAAACCCCAAACGATTAGCCAAAAACTATAATCGATTAGCCCTAAAACTTAAACCCTAAGATCAATATCCTAAACTATAAACCCTAAACATAAAAATCAAACCCTAAACCATAAGCCATAAACTATAAATAATAAACCCTAAACCCTTAAATCCAAATCCCAAACCATAAACAATAAAAATTAAATAACGAATCGTAAACCCCATAAACCCTAAACCCTAAACACTAAACCCTAAACCCTAATCACTAATCCCAAAACCCTAAACTCAAAACTCAAAACCCTAAACCCTAAACCCTAAACCCTAAACTCTAAACCCTAAAAACTAAACCTTGAATCATAAACGTCATATACCATAAAACTTAGCCCTAAACTATAAATTCTAAACTCTAAACCCTAAGCCTTTAACTATAATCCCTTAGCCCTAAACCTTAAACCCCGATATCTAAACCCTAAACCCTAAGCCCTAAACCCTAAAGTCAAAACACTAAACCCTAAACCCTAAATCATAAACCCTAAACCCTAAATCTTAAACCCTAAATCCTAAACCCTAAAACTAAACCTTAAATCATAAACCCCATAAACCCTAAACCTTGAGCCTTAACAATAAACCCTAAACTGTAATCACTTAGTCCTAAACCTTAAACCCCGAGACCTAAACCCTAAACCCTAAATCCTAAAAATTGAGCACAAAAACCTTTACCCTAAACCCTAAATATTAAACCCTAAACCATAAACCATAAACCATAAATCCTAATCCCTAAAATACTAAACTCGACGAAACCCTAAACCCTAAGCCCTAAAATGTAATAGGTTAGCACTAAACCTTAAACCTTGATACCTAAACCCTAAACCCTAAACCTTAAAATTTAAAATTTGTATTGTAAAACCCCATAAACCCTAAACCTTTATCCATGAACCCTAATTCCTAAAACCTCAACCCTCAACACTAATCCCTAAACTATAATTCCTTATCCCTAAACCTTAAACCTCGAGACCTAAACATTAAAAACTAAACCTTTAGTCATAAACCCTAAACCCTAAACACTAAACCACGTACGCTATACCCTAAACCCTAAACCTTAAACCCTAAAACTTAAACCCTAAACCATAAACCATAAATCGTAAATCATAAACCCTGAACCCTATACTCAAACCCTAAACCCTAAAACCCAAACCCTAAACCCTAAAGACTAAACCTTTAATCATAAAACATGTACACCCTCAACCATAAGCCCTAAAGCAAAACCCTAAACCATAAGCCCTAAATGTAATCCCTTAGCGTAAACCGTAAACCCTAACAACTAAACCCTAAACCCTAAAAGCTAAACTTGAATTGTAGAAGCCCATAAACCCTAAACCTATACCGCTAAACCCTAAACCCTAAACCTTAAACCCTAAATCCTAAATATTAAACCCTAAACTGTAAACCATAAACCTTAAATCCTAAACCCTAAAAACTCAAATCTAAACACTAAACCTGAAAACCCTAAACCCTAAACTCTTAAAACTAAACCGTTAATCGTAAACCCTAAACCATAAAATCTAAACCTTAAACCCAAAACCCTAAATCTTAAACCCTAAACAATAAACCCTAAATCCTAAACCCTAAATTCAGAACTCTAAATCCTAAACCCTAAACCATAAACCCTAAAAACTAACCTTTGAATCGTAAAAGCCATAAACCCTAAACCTTTAGCCCTAAACCATAAACCCTCAACCCTAAACCCTAAAACCTAAAAACTAAGAACTAAACTCTAATCCCTTAGCCCTAAATGCTAAACCCCGAGACCTAAACAATAAACCCTAAACAATATACATTGAGCACTAAACCCTAAACCCTAAACCCTAAATGTTAAACCCTAAACCTTAAACCATGAACCATAAATCCTAAATCCTAAATCCTAAACCCTAAACCATAAAACCTAATAACTAAACCTGAATTGTAAACACCATAAACCTTTAGCCCTAAACCCTAAACCCTAAACCCTAAGCCCTAAAGCACTGAAATTTAACCTTAGCCCTAAACCTTAAACCCCGAGACCTGGCGTCATAAACCCTTAACCCCAACCTAAGCACTAAACTCAAACCTTAACCCTAAATATTAAACCATAAATCCTAAACTTTAAACACTAAACTCAAAACCCTAAACCCTAAACACTAAACCCTAAAAATTAAACCTTGAATTGTAAAACCACGTAAACCCTAAACCTTTCACCCTAAACACTAAACCCTAAACCTTAAGCCGTAAACTATAATCCCTTTGCCTTAAACCTAAAACCCGAGACCTAAACCCTAAACCCCGAGCATTAAACCCTAAACTCTCTACCCTATACCCTATACCCTAAGCCATAAACCTTAAACCACGAGACCTAAATCCTAAACCCTATACTAAACCCTAAACCCTAAAACCTGAATATTAAACCTTAAAATGTAAATAATAAACCATAAATACTAAACCCTAAACCTTAAACTTGAAACCCTAAACCCAAAACTATAAATACTAAACTGTAATCCCTTAGCCCTAAATCTTAAATCCCGAGACCTAAACCTTAAATCCTAAACCCTAAACCCTAAACCCCATACACATTAAACACTAAATTGTAAACCATAAACCATAAACAATAAATCATAAACCCTAAACCATAAACCTGTAAAATCTAAACCCTAAACCATAAACCCTAAAAACTAAACTTTAAATCCTAAATCCCATAAACCCTAAACCTTTAGCACTAAACCATAAACCCTAAACTCCAAACCCTAAACCCTAAGCCACTAACTATAATCCACGTTAAACCATAAGACCTAAACCCTAAACCCTAAAAACTAAGAACTAAACTCTAATCCCTTAGCCCAAAATGTTAAACCCCGAGACCTAAACAATAAACCCTAAACAATAAAACCGAGCACTAAACCCTAAACCCTAAACCCTAAATATTAAACCATAAACCTTAAACCATGAACCATAAATCCTAAACCCTAAACCCTAAATCCTAAACCCTAAACCATAAAACCTAATAACTAAACCTTGAATCGTAAACACCATAAACCTTTATCCCTAAACCCTAAACCCTAAGCCCTAAAATTTAATCACTTAGCCCTAAATATTAAACCTGAGACCTAAACCCTAAACCTTAAACCCTTAACTCAGAAACACTAAAACCCGAGAACTAAACCCCGAAACCTTAACCCTAAATATTAAACCGTAAATCATAAACCCTAAACACTAAACTCAGAAACCCTAAACCCTAAAAATCAACCCTAAAAATTAAAACTTGAATCATAAACCCCATAAACCCTAAACCTTTGGTCCTAAACACTAAACCCTAAACCTTAAGCCGTAAACTATAATCCCTTAGCCCTAAACCTAAAACCCGAGACGTAAACCCTAAACCCCGAGCACTTTGAACACTAAACTCTATACCCTATATCCTATACCCTATACCCTATAACCTAATCCATAAACCTTAAACCTCGAGACCTAAAGCCTAAACCCTATACCCTAAACCCGTGCAGCACTCAACCCTAAACCCTAAAACCTAAATATTAAACCTTAAAATGTAAAGAATAAACCATAAATCCTAAACCCTAAACCTTAAACTCAAAACCCTAAACCCAAAACCATAAACCCTACATTTGTAATCCTTAGCGCTAAACCCCAAATCCCGAGACCTAAACCCTAAATCCTAAACCCTAAACCCTAAACATTAAACACTAAACCATAAATCATAAACCATAAATCCTAAACCCTAAACCATAAACTTAAAACCCTAAACCCTAAAAAAATAAACATTGAATCCTAAATCCCATAAACCCTAAACCTTTAGCCCTAAACCATAAAGCCTAAACCCTAAATTCCAAACCGTAAACCATAAGAAATTAAATGTAATCCACCTTAAACCCTAAAACCTGGAACCTTAAAATGTAAACCGTAAACCAGGCAAACCATAAATCATAAAACCTAAACCAAAAACCGTAAACCTAAAAACTAAACGTTGAATCGTAAAACCCATAAACTAAACCTTTAGCCCTAAACCATAAACCCTAAACCCTAAACTGTAATCCCTAAATTGTAATCCCTTAGCCCTAAACCTTAAACCATGAGAACTAAACCTAAACCCTAATCCGTAAACGCTAAACCCTAAATCCTAAAAAAACCTAAACCCCGAGCACTAAATCCTAAACCCTAAACCACAAACCATAAACAATAAATCCTAAATCCTAATTAGACACTAAACCCGAAACCCTAAAAACTAAACATTGAATCTTAAATCCTAAACCATCAATTGTAATCTCTAAACCCTAAATTTGAACCATAAACCCTAAAACCTAAAAACTAAACATTGAATCATAAATCCCATAAACTTGAAACCATAAACCATAAACCCTAATCCCTAAACTATAATCCCCTAGCCCTAAACATTCAACCCTGAGACCAAACCTTAAACCCTAAATCCTAAACCCTAAACCCTAAACCCAAGCACTAAACCCTAAATCCTAAATATTAAATCCTACAATGTAAACCATAAACCATAAATCCTAAACCCTAAACCCTAAACTCAAAACCCTAAAACCTAAAAACATAAACCCTAAACCCTAAGCCCTAAAATGTAATCCCTTAGCCCTAAACCCTAAACCATAAATCTTGAGCACTAAACCCTAAACCCTAAACCATAAATATTAAACCCTAAACTAAAAACTTGAAACCCTAATCCCAAAAAAACTAATCCTTGAATCGTAAACCCTATATACCCTAAACCCTAAACCCTAAACTTGAAAATCTAAACCCAAAACAATAAGCCCTAAACTGTGAATCGACAGCCCTAACCCTTAAACCCTAAGATCTAAATCCTAAACCATAAACCCTAAACCCTAAACCCTAAACCTTGAGCACTAAACCCTTAACCCTAAACCCCAAAAATCAAACCCTAAACCATAAGCCATAAACTATAAATAATAAACCCTAAACCCTAAAATCTAAACCCTAAACCATAAACCATAAAAATTAATCCTTGAATCATAAACCCCATAAACCCTAAACCTTTAGCCCTAAACCATAAACCCTAAGCCCTAAAATGTAATCCATTAGCCCTAAACCTTAAACCCTAAGACCTAAACCCTCAACCCTAAACCCTCAACCCTAAACCCTAAATCCTAAAAGCTAAACGATAACTACTTAGCACTAAACCTTAAAGATTAAACCCTAAACCCTAAACCCTAAACTCAAAAACCTAAACCCTAAACCCTAAATCCTAAATCCTAATAACCAAACATTAAATCAGAAACCCCCTAAAACTTTACCCCTAAACCATAAACCATAAAACCTAAACATTAAACCCTAAAACCTAGAAAGTAATCCCTTAGAACTAAAGTTTCAACCCTTAGACCTAAACCCTAAACCCTAAATACTACACCCTAAGCAATAAAGTCTAAACCCTTAACCCTAAATATTAAAACCTAAAACTTAAACCATAAACTTTAAATCCTAAACCCTAAACCCTAAACTTAAAACCCTAAACCCTAAACCCTAAAAACTAAACATTGAATCATAAACCCCATAAAACCTAAACCTTTAGCCCTATACCTTAAACCATGAACCCTAAACCCCAAACCCTAAACCCAAAATCCTAAGCACTAAACACTAAACATTAAACACTAAACCATAAACCCTAACTAATTTTAATCCCTTAGCCCTAAACCTTAAACCCTAAGACCTAAACCCCTAAACCCTAAACATTAATCCCTAAACCATAAAAACAAAACCATAAATCCTAAACGCTAAAACCTAAACTCAAAATCCTAACTCTAAAACCCTAAACCCTGAAACCCTAAACCCTAAACTATAATCCCCTAGTCCTTGGCAAACCCGAGACCTAAACGCTAAACCTGCGCTAGCCTAGGCCAAACCCACGAAGGCACTAAACACTAAAACTTCAGCAATAAATCCTAAACCCTAAACTCTAAACTCGAAACCCTAAACCCTAAACCTTCAAACCTAAAAACTAAACCTTGAATTATAAACCTCATATACCCTAATCCTTTAGCCCTAAACCATAAATTGTAAACCCTAAACCCTAAGCCTTAAACTATAATCCCTTAGCCCTAAACCTTAAACCCTAAGACCCAAACCCTAAACCCTAAATCATAAATCCTAAACCCTAAATCCTAAACCCTAAAAACTAAACCTTGAATCATAAACCCCATCAACCCTAAACCTTTAGCCTTAAACAATAAACCCTAAACCCTAAAGATTAAACACTAAATCATAAACCATAAACCATAAATCCTAATCCCTAAACACTAAACTCAAAACCCAAAACCTAAACCCTGAGCCCTAAAATGTAATCATTGCCATAAAGCTTAAGCCTTATACCTAAACTATAAACCCTAAAAATTAAAAGTTGAATTGTAAACCCCGTAAACCCTAAACCTTTATCCATATACCCTAATTTCTAAACCCTCAACCCTTAACCTTAAATACCTAAACTATATTACCTTAGCCCTAAACCCTAAACCCGAGACATAAACCCTAAACACTAAACCTTTAGTCATAAACCATAAACCATAAACCCTAAACCCTAACCCCTAAACTGTAATCCACCTTTAACCCTGAGACCTAAACCATAAACCCTATAATCTAAACCCTAAACCTAAAACAATAAAAATTAAACCTCAAAAACCATAAACAATAAATCATAAACCCTAAACCCTATACTCGAAACCCTTAACCCTAAACCTAAAAAGTAACATCAATCATGAAACCCGTACACCCTAAACCATAAACCATAAACCGTAAGCCCTCAACTGTAATCCCTTAAATCTATACATTAAACACGACTAACTAACCTCAACACTAAACCCTAAACCCTAAAAGCTAAACCTTTAATCATAAACCCCATAAACCCTAAACCTTTAGCACCAAACCCTAAACCTTAAACCCTAAATCCTAAATATTAAACCCTAAACTGTAAACCATAAACCTTAAATCCTAAACCTTAAACCCTAAACCCTAAACCCTAAACCCTAAACCCTAAATCCTAAACTCTAAAAACTAAACCATGAATCGAAAACCCTAAACCAAAACTCTAAACCCTAAACCCTAAATCCTAACCCCTAAATCCTAAAGCCTAATAACCAAACGTTGAATAAGAAACCCCATAAAACTTACCCCTAAACCATAAACCTTAAACCCTAAACGCTGAAACCCTAAAAAGCCTAAATAAACTTGAAATCCCTTAAGCACTAGAGTTTCAACCCTTACCCCTAAACCATAAACTTTAAATCCTAAAACCTAAACCCTAAACTTCAAAACCCTAAACCCTAAACCCTAAACCCTAAAAACTAAACATTGAATCATAAACCCCATAAAACCTAAACCTTTAGCCCTATACCTTAAACCATGAACCCTAAACCCCAAACTCTAAACCCAAAACCCTAAGCACTAAACACTAAACATTAAACACTAAACCATAAACCCTAAACTGATTTAATCCCTTAGCCCTAAACCTTAAACCCTAAGACCTAAACCCAAACCATAAAAGATAAACCATAAATCCTAAACCCTAAACCACGAACTCAAAACCATAACTCTTAAACCCTAAACCCTAAGACCTAAAACTATAACTCCCTTAGCCCTAAACCTTAAACCCCTAAGACTCTAAACACTAAAC